>JAHWFP010058057.1:94041-115978 GCA_023313725.1 Lithobius niger
AGGATCGTGGAGAAGCAGGAACACCTTCATTAAGCATTATCTGAGGGAAACCTGTGGGGAGAGTGGACGTAATGTCGTCAAACAGCACGTGGTCGCCGGGTCAAAACAAAACCGGCAGACGACAGTGCGGAAAACCAACCAGTGACAGACGTACGCAGGTGGTAAGCGATACTGGCAGTGCGCTCTAGCATATTGCAAGCACGAGAGGGAAACGCACACCAGTGGAATGCCATATCGCATAGTTTCGGCAGGCAGAAAGGCCATAACGCCGAAACAGGGAACGAGAGAAGGAGGAAACTCAAACATCAAGACAACACACTGAGGTGAGTTGACTGATTAAGGTTGTTAGACTTAGTGGAGAAATTTTTTACTTTGTACTTACCTTTTTTGTTAGTTGCCCGCCGCCTTTACGACAAAGTCAGCATGTAGACTGGAGGTAAGTATTTTGCAGATAGTAAGAAATGAAAATTTTAACTTGTTAAAATTAGTTTTTACTATCATTGACGTTGAAATTCATAAATTCAAGATTTATGGGTGGTTGAGCATGGGAAAAGCAAAATTAAAGGAATTTAGCATGTAGACTGGAGGTAAGTATTTTTATGATAGTAAAAACTAATTTTAACAAGTTAAAATTTTCATTTTTTTATTACAATTTATTTTCGTGAGGCATGCAACTTGTTCATGGCAGCCATGTTGTGGCCGTAGATTTTCTCGACAAAAATTTCGCAAAATGGCGTAGGCCTAAATGGGTTAAATGGGCGAGCAATGCGATCGAGCCGCCTGTCTCCATTGTTCATCGTTCATTGTCACACTGCATGCGTTTGCTACCCACTAACGACTGTCACAAACGGTTTTAACTGTGACAAGGCTTACTGAGACCTCGTCTCACACCTAGTGCAATTCGACGGGTTTATTACATAAATAATGTTTTTCTTTCGGGAAGTTAACTACAAATTACTGCCACCAGTGAGAGTCGTTCAACTGCTACAACTAAAGTGTTATAAAGAACTGGAAACTGCAATTGTACACATTTATTGAACAGGTTAATCGTAATAAATATTATTTACAAAACATTTCATTCATGAAACATTTCATGAAAACATTGAAAGCATTTCATTAAATGTTCATCTAACATTTCATTCTGTGCCTGCTTGGCCAGCGACAACTGTGGTTGCATTTAATTTACTCCTAGGTATCTGGGGTCAGAAATGTGTCATTTTTTAGGTAGCTGATCGCTTGGGCGGGGACTTCCATGAGAAAAGGGATGGGGGAGACGACGTACATAAGGATCTAAGTGATGATGAACTTGATCTTGACGACATAGAAATCCGTAGGGAAGATAGGCAACATCCACCTGAGGGACAAAGGCGGAATCCCCGTCGAAATTACGGTGGGCCAAACAGACTGATACAACAGTGCTAATGTGTTCAGTCCACATGATTGGGCGTGCGACAATATATAATCATAGTTATATGTAGCTAAATTTGATTTAGCAATTTTCACTAGTAAACAAAGTATCATTTATGAAAGTGTTAGTGATTTGCATATGTCACCAGTTTTTAAATTCTAATGTTTTCAGTTTAGATTTTCTATTTAGTAATTACCATTTAACCAGTTAGCATTTTATGTTGTTAAGCTAGAGATATGTTGTTAAGCTGAGTTAAACATAAAGCTGACCCACAAGGAGTTTTGCTGTGAGAAAAGGAGGGATGTTGTATCCAGATTGCATATATAGTTGTATGGTTAAGGTAAAGGACACCTGAGACATGTCAGCAAATAAAGCTCTATCTTATGCAGCACCAACATGGCGTGTGTTATCACGTTAAATGTCTTGTTCATGAGCAAAATCGCAAATGATAAACAATAACAGAACGAATGATGCAGACGGTTTAATATCAATTAGCTCTCACCCACAAAGATCTCTAGACAGACTGTTTCGCCCTTGTTTGGGCTCGTCAGTAGAGAATATCGTACTTTGTGGAGAAGTGCTAGGCGGTGCATGCTAGGGCAAATGACAAGGACGAAACGAATACGGTTTCAGCAATTAAAAAAGCAGAAACTTCTGCTTGTGTGACGCTCCATTCAACTGAATGGTTGACACCCGGGCCTAGGGCAATCTTTACCAATTGATCATTTAATATCAATTAGCTCTCACCCACCAAGATCTCTAGACAGACTGTTTCGCCCTTGTTTGGGCTCGTCAGTAGAGAATACTTAAATGATCAATGATCAGTTGATAAAATTGTCCTAGACCCGGGTGTCAACCATTCAGTTGAATGGAGCCCCACACAAACAGAAGTTTCTGCTATTTCACTTGCTCAAACCGTATTCGTTTCGCCCTTGGCACACGGTTTGTTACCCCATTCAAATTCTGATCCAAGATGGGCTTTAAACTGCGGGAATCTTATTGGAAAGAACGTTTCTAGATTGTCAAGCAGTGTTGTTAGCCAGACTTCTGCAGTCGATCAACACATCCAATCCCACCTGGAGCGGGTGGTTGAGCAACCGGAAACGCACGATTTCCTTCCACGCGACCAGGAGCGTCTAACTGATGGCCGCATTGCGTCTCCAGAAACTAACGATTAGGGATCGACCGGCTACTGTTTTGCTACGGCTACGGGTCGGTTCCGGATAATTTGATGTCAGTGCCGGATCGGTGCCGGATCCGGACCGGTACCGGATACCAGGTAATTCACACACAAAAACGAAATAAAAGCGTTTTATTTTTTCCCCCTTATAAGTTGCAGCTATGATGTTAATTTTCGCTCCGTTTCTCATTATTTTCTTACATTAAACACGTAGAAGTCTTACGCTATTATGAGTTCCAGAATAGTATAATAGCATGTAGGCTACAGAACTGTTTTTGCAATGTTGCTAAATTCTGCAAATTTTTTTTGAAACAGTCAAACAAATCACTCATTAGGTTAATCAGTCAGAAAACATTTTTCTAGTTGAAGGATTTCTCATTGTTAGCCTACTGCTTCATTTCGAAAAATAATTAGCAAAATTTTGCAATATTTGTGAAACCTGTATGTAGTCCACTTATTTTAGATTAAAATTATTGAATTTTGGTTGCATTAAAATAAAATCAAAACAGGTCTTTTATTTACAGCTTTAAATTGCTTTCGTTCCGTTTTGTTTTGCGTACAGTATAACAAAGACCGAAAGCAAAAAAAAGGAACGAAACCAACATAAAAAAAAGCTATTTTTTTTTTTTCATTTTATGAACAAAAATGTCTCGACTCTTGCAACATGGAAATCATCTTTGGTTTATCATGCTATTATTCCTTGCTAGTTTTTGATGTCGTCATTAAACCGTCTTACTTTTCGAATATAACCCCTTAGCGTCCAAACCACGATTTATCGTCACTTCAAAACAGTTTCTAAAACTACCGACGCACTCTCGATTCAAAGCCCCGTTTGCAAAGAAAAACCGCCATTGCATACAAGGGAGGTGTAATTCCGACTGAAATAGGTACTTTGGCACGCTTAATTTGGATTCATTTAATTTAATATCATCTTTTAATTACCTTAATTGATGTTTTTGTTGGCCGTGTCGTCAAAATTGACGTGAAATTGCTTTTGTTTGCTAAAGCTAGACCTTGGTTCAAGCTGTCGGAACGCAACAAACGGCCGCCATCTTGGTCGCGTTGGAAAGCTGGGATTCCCCGATTTGCACGTGTATAGTACGTGATCACTATCTCGCGACGGGGGCCAGTCGCAAGTGACGTCACGCGAAGCGAGTCAAGGTCACAGCCATTGAAGCGAGTAGGTGCGCGTCTATTGCGGACAGCTGGCAGGGAGTGGGAGCGCGATGGCGGCCTTAAGCTGATTCTCTCACCAATAGTGAATATAAATTAGGAACAAAACAACTTTAAACTACTTCTACGGTATTAAAAACTTAAAAAAAGGATTTCGGAAGCCGTAAACAACGCTGTAAGGGCAGAATAACCAGAGGACCATCATTTCAAGGTATCCCATGCACTGCAACGGAAGATGAATATTTTCGTAGGCGCATTTACGTAGTCGAACTTCAACTTTTTTTTTAGTTATGAAAACCTAATACGATTATCCCAAGTATATTTTTGTGCACTAATTTACACTGTAATTATTACATCTGCAATTTTTTATACCCGTAGATCGCTAAGTTATTTTACGTCGATTTATTTTACCGAGGCATGCAACATGTTTATGGCGACATGTTTTGGTTGTGTTGCAACCGGTACCCGGCTCAATATAATGGACGGATCCGGATCTTGCCGGATACCGCATTATCCGGCGCCGGATCCGGATATATCAGGACTCGGTCGATCCCTACTAACGATGATGTTAACTGCCCACCTCTTCGGTTGAGAGGACTGCATAAAACTAATTTCTGAGCATGGCTCTGATATTGAACACTCGTCTGTTTCTTCTTCTGACTCTATTATCTCTAGAGCTGAGAGTGATGACTCTACTGAGGGGGAGTTTCCAAATAAATTGGGGGCTTGGAAAACTCAGTTAAATTAAAAGAAAAGTTAGGTCTAGGAGGAAAATTCTTAACCGGACTGAAGCTGCTAGGGACCAGGCGAATGCCAGATCTGTTGTGAAGGATCATAGGATTGCCAAATCTATTTCTGCCCATCTAATGGCCGTTATTGTCCTGGTTCACAGCATGTGAGTGAGAGTATGGGTGCTCAAAGCAATGATTGCCATGTCAAATCCCCTGGTGCAGTCAAACGCATTCGGGCTGTGCCACCTCATTTTGAAAATGTGCTACGGGTTTTTGTCAGCAGGGTTGATCCTGATACTACTACGGATGAGTTGGTAAACTTTTTTCAAAGAAGAAATGAATGTGGATGCTAGCTGTATTAAATTAAAAACTAAATTTGAAACTTGTGCATCCTTTTGCATCGAAGTCAATGGAAAGGACATTGATGTTGTGACTAGTCCGCGTTTTTGGGAGAATGGAACCCTTGTTAGACCCTTTCGAGGAAGACCGCCAAACGACGATTTTGCTAACACTCTTGAGCAAAAGATCTGGCACTACCTAGGCCACTCCAAAAAATGATCGACGTTAGTGTGGCCAAGGAGGAGGACCCAAGGTAGCGCCACTACTGGGGGAAGCTTAACATTCTGCTTTACCAGCACCGAATCGCTATTGGGTAAGATTGATGAACTGCGTATTTATGCGAGGCAGCATGATCCTTTTTTTTTGGTGTGTGAGAGACATGGTTGAGGGCGGATGTTCTGGGTGCTGAGGTTGCCATTCCTGGCTATCAAATTTTTTGGAAAGATAGGGTGGCTGAAAGGAAAGGGGGAGTGGCCTTGTTTGTTAAGGAAGGGGTCACCGTTACGGAGCTTTCTCTGTCGAGTAGCTTTTAAGAGGCTGTTTGGTGTGAGATGACTTTTCCTTCTGGAAATGCGCTGATCGGGGTCATCTGTCGGAGGCATATTATCTCTGACGAACAACATCACCTGCTGCTTACAGCTCTGGATAAAATTGACAGGAGTGGAAGAAAATTCTTGTCATGGGTGACTTCAATTATCGCGAAATTGATTGGGTTGGTGGGTCAGTGGAAGCCTCTGATAATAGTTTTGCATTCAGGTTTTACGAGGCTATTCAGGACGTTCAGTGGTGCCAGCATATTGTGGAACCTACTAGAGCCAGAGGAAATAACATTTCAAGCCTTCTTGATCTTGTGTTTATCAAGGAGGAGTCTGACATTATTGGTCTTCATCATGACCCGCATTTTGGTAAGAGTGACAATAACGTCCTTAAGGGTGAATTCCTTGATTGTGACTTTACTGCTGCTAGAGGTGTGCGCAGGTTTGAGCGGACTTTGACAAAATACGGAGGCTTTTGGCTGTTACTGAGTGGGAAACTAATTTCTCTGGTAATGTTGAAGAGGATTGAACCTATATGAAAGGGACCCTGTTAAATTGTGTTAAGGATTGTGTGCCTGAAATTACGATTCAGGCTGGTATGCATAGGCTACCCTGGATGTCTGATTATGTACTTAAGCATATTTAGATCAAGGGACGTAAGGTGGATTCTTTATAGGTGCTTCCCATCAAGGGCCAATTTCAGGAAATTCAAGACTGCAAGGCCTAAAGCTTGTAGGGTTTTGTGCAGGGTCAAAAGGTGCTTTGAGGCCCACTTGGCCAACAAAGTGCAGAGCATTCCGTGCACCTTTTGGAGGATCGAGTCGTGTGAGGAACAAGACTCAATCCTTCATGCAGTTCGACACGAACTCTGGGGGACATACTACCAGTGATGAAGAGGCTGCTGAGGTTCTACAAAAGCATTTCTGCTTTGTGTTCATTCAAAAGAACGACAGTGAAGCGATTTTTTTTTTTAGATTTTTTGGGCTCAGGTTAACAGCACTCGAGACGGTGGTCTTAGTAGTGAGAGGTAACTAAATTGGGAACATTTGTTCTTAAGCATCTGCTTAGTATTGATGTGTGTAAGTCTGCTGGCCCAGATGGAATTCACCTTCGGGTTCTTAGGGAAGCTGCCCATGAACTTGTAAACCCACTCACCCAGCTTTTGCGAGATCCGTTCTTGTTGGGTCTGTACCCGATGATTGGAAAATTGCAAATGTGACGGCCATTCACAAATCAGGGAATCGTAGGGATCCCAGAAATTACCGGCCTGTCAGCATTAGTAGTGTGGTCTGCAGGATCTTAGAACGCATTCTTCAGGGGCTTTTGGAAACCGAGTTGAAGAGTATAGGTGTGCCATGCGATGTGCAACATGGCTTTGTTCGAGGACGGTCCTGTTCTACTAACTTGCTTCTTTCTCAGGAAGACTGGATGGCTTCAGTGGACAGTGATGCACACGTCGACTGCATTTACTTGGAATTTTCGATGGCGTTTGAAAAAATGCCCCACTTACGCTTAGTGAGACGACTTCGTAATCTCGGTGTGATGTCTAACGTTGTTGATTGGGTGGAAGCTTGGTTCACCGATCACAGGCAGAGGGTGGTGGTAAATGAGCAGGCCTCTTCTTGGGAAAGTGTTACTAGTGGTGTGCCTCAAGGCAGTGTACTCGGATCCCTCCTTTTTGTCCTGTACACTGATGATGCTTTTGAGGGTATTAAGTCGTCCATTCGGGCTTTTGCTGATGACACCAAATTTGTGCCAGGGAAGACTGAAGCTCTTCAGCAGGATCTGGATTGGATTGTGAGTTGGACGAAGGAAGCCAAAATGACTCTTAACATTGTGAAATGCCACAACCTGCGAATAGGGTGGCTTCTGGGGAAGCTTGCCTTTCCTTATGAGATTGGGGGCATGAAGTTGACTGAAGTTACAACTGAAAAGGATTTGGGAGTGGTTGTGTCGACAAATGGGAAAAGAGCTGACCAATGTGCAGCTGTCGCGGCCAAGGCTAATCGGGCACTTGGTCTCTTGAAAAGAACTTTGACCACGCGGGCACCCGGTGTATGGTGCCAGCCTACAAAGCTTTGGTAAGGCCATTGTTGGAATATTGTACCCAAGTCTGGTCACCGTACTTAGTAAAGACGTTAAGATTGTTGAAGCCTTTCAAAGAAGGTTCACTCGCATGATTGAGACCTTGCGACCGCCCAGTATGTTGAACGCCTTGCTTCGCTGGGGCTGGAAACCTTATAGACGAGGAGGCAAAGGTTGGACCTGACCTTCGTCTTTAAACTTTTGAGTGGTCTCCTTGACATCGACTGGAAGCAGATATTGATCGTTAGGGCGGATAGCTATATGCGGGGCCTCGAACTCTTTTTTTTTTTTTTTTTTTTTTTTTTTGAGGTGGTGTCGTATTGATAGGAGAAGGTTTTGTTTTGGGGTAGAGATTCGAGAGCATGGAACGCACTGCCTGAGGATGTTAGGTGTGCACCATCGCTGAGTACTTTCAAGCATCGCCTGTCCTTGTGTTGTTTCACGGGATAGAATTGTTCACGGTTTCTTATTGTCCTCTGGGACTTTTCACCATGTGGATTATTTACTTATACCAGTGGTTCCCAATTTTTTTCAAACCGCAACACCTAAACAAATTTTTTTCTGCGACCCCACCCCGAAAGTAAATTTCGTCGTCCGTCGGTTTCACAATTTGGGGGTCTGGGGGAGTGTTGTGAGCTCCCCAGCGGAGTCCTGGGCGGAGCCCCGGGAAGCTAATGTTTTTTTTTTTTTTTTTTTTTTTTTTTGCATTTGAAGCATTTAAACATTGCCTCTTGCTCATATAAAAAAAAAAATAGCCCTTGTATTTTATAGAATTATGCGATATACATTATAATCAATAATCATTATAATTATTAATTATCACAAAAGATAAGAAATATAATTTACATTAACTTTATCAGAACTTCTGAAGTATCATAATTATAATTAATGAGATGGTTGTAGTTGTTTTTTGGACACTAGGTCACAAATGTTTGGCTCAATATCACTGAAAAGATTTTAAAAAAGTAAAATAATTTTATTTCCTGCTTGTATCACGACCCCCGAGAGGACGCCCACGACCCTATTTGGGGTCCCGACCCATAGGTTGAAAACCACCGACTCGTACTACACTACTATACTCGTTTAGTAAACCCATCCATTGTCCCTGCTTTCGCTGAACCAAAACGTTCTTCAAACGATTGTAGGAGTTCAACAGAGCTCTGCAGAGTGGGGAGCCTATGAACCCTCTTAAAGTGTAATTTAAGGTTTTGAGCATCACAGCATAAATATTAACAATACTTATTTAACATGAACTAAAGGGTAAGTATTTTAGGATAAGTAAAAACTAATTTTATCTTTAAAATAAGGTTTTTATAACTGGCAATTGACCAGTAAGTTGAAATTTTCACTGGCTATCTATTTTTACAATTGGGCTATCTTTTGGTAAATCAGTTTGATACAGCATTATTCTTAACATCAGCAGAACAATAGAAAACTTACGGGAATAAGATTCTGTAGATTCCAAAGTAGTGCTAAGTCAGGAGTGTCTGAAGTAGTATGGGAATCTGCAAGTAGAGGTTGCTGCCTGCCACATCGTCAAAGCTAATCGTATGTTCATAGCTTTTAAATAATAGGATTTAAAATGCCAAATAATGTCAAAGTAATAAAATAATCGACAGACTATCATTTGTTTGTAATAGTTATCCTAACCAACAATCAAATGGATGGATGGATTATGGCACATTCAGACTGACAAGGGCGAAACGAATACGGTTTCAGCAAGCGAAACGTCTGCTTGTTTGGGGCTTCATTCTACTAAATGGTTGACACCCAGGCCTAGGACAATTTTTACCAATTAATCATTCTCTACTGACGAGCCCAAACAAGGGTGAAAGTCTGTCTAGAGATCTTTGTGGGTGAGAGCTAATTGATAATAAATTCAGACTGCAGATGGGACATCACTTGATAAGTGTCAGTTTTGATTGTGGGTTACTTGGCACATGCATAATATTACTGCGCCATCTGGTGTTAGAACAGCAGACCAAAATATACACTTTTAACAATAATTGGCAATCCACACTCCCGTTAGTTTACTATTGTTCACTTATTAAACATTCATTAAGAAGAAGTGAGTGTTTTTGTATTGTTGTTATAAATTACGCTGTGCAATGTACGATACCTGGCAGAAGTTAACACAAAATAATCTATTTATTTCTTTATACACAGACCTTTGCAACCTCATCGTCTTCAACAAAGTATTACATTGGATAGTGTCCTGACTCCAAATTGTAATCGAAAGGCAGTGGTAAGTACGTCACGTTGAGTTTAAGACGAGTAATTTCTATGACAATATTTTTTCAGATTTCTTAGTGTAAAGGTTATAGCTAGTACCTTAAGAATGACTACAGATGGCTTGGGTTTCATAACAAGTTTCCTTAGCGTGCTTACAGTATTAGTAGGTAAGGGTGTACCGAACCGATTTTGCCGAACCGATATTTGCCGATCAGAGCCTGATCGGTTAAAATCGGTTGCCGGTCAAAATTTGACGAGTTACCGAACAATTGCCGATCACCAACAAGGTGTGCACTTGATCTCAACATAAATGCAGAACCAACTGGAAATGTTAGTATTCTGGGCATAAGAAACAAAAAGCATTAATTTGATCTAACTTACTTTCACCTATTACAAAAAATGCCAAACGCACAGATTAGGCTTAACCAGAGGCACATTTTCCAGGGGATCGCACATTGTTGTCAGTTAGGCCTAATGCACGGACAAACAATTTCACTTTGAATTTTTATTTCTAAAAGATTTAAACATTCACTTCATTTGGTACGTCTTAAGATTAAAGTACCCAAGACTTATTTCGTTGGATAATTAGCTGAAATCTGCCCCTCAATTACGTTAACAGACGGATCTACTGTCAGACGATGTAAACACAGTTTAAAATCGTCAGCCCTTGCCCATTTCCGGTTAAGCAGGAACAACAAACAAACAAATTATTTTTTTAAACAATTAATATTTTACATTTTAGATTTAATTAAATGTTTTGTTTTTGGTTTTATTAATATATTAAATGAAATTTAAATGCAGCCATGACTGCCAGGAATAGCCAACCAACTGAAAAACCAGGCATGACTAACTGATAACCATGCCTAAAGATGTAAATAATTTTTTTTTTAAGATTTACATTTTGCATTTTAGATTTAATTAATTGTTTTAGTTTCCGTTATTTATATATTAAATAAAATTTAAACTCAGACATGACTGCCAGGAATGGCTTGCCAACTAAAAAAACCAGACATGCCTAACTGATAACAGCCAACAACTTTTTTAACGATTTACTTTTTGTGCTTTATATTTCGTTAATTGTTTTATTTGGGCATTATGGCACATTCAGACTGACAAGGGGCGAAACGAATGCGGTTTCAGCAAGCGAAATACAGGTCAAATTCCGTTTTAACGAAGTCCGTTATAACGAAAATTTCAGTTCAACGAAAAAATTCTATGGTCCCGGCGAATTGCTTACTCTAACAGTATTAAATAGATCTCATTACAACGAAATTCGTTATTACGAAAAAACCAGTACAACGAACGTATTTTTAAAGTCCGTAGTTGTTTACTAATGTTTCATTACAACGAACGCCCGCAATGAAAGTAATTACCATTCCTGGAAACGCGGAAACATAAATAGTTTAGAGTTGTTTGACGATCGTCGATAGCATTTCCAAAGGCCATCGCGGGCTCGTAGTCGGCCGTTCACAATGGACGCGCGTACACTAGTTCTGATGACGACGACTTTGACTCGCTTTGCGTGACGTCATATAATGACTGGCCCCTTCGTGTGCAACAGTCGACCAACCGGAGCTCGCGATACGAAAGGAAGCGCGCCAAAGGGTTTTGAAACGGAACAGTTTATTGGAGGAATAATGTCGTGACGTTGTTGGCAGCAGAAAGGGGATTTCCCCGGGATTCCCAGCAGGCAACAAACTAACAAGATGGCGGCCGAATGTTTGCATGTTAATGCGTCGCGATCGCTCAAACCAAGCGCTGTTTTCATCAAACAAAAGCAATTTCACGTCAGTTTTGACGATACCACCAATAAAAATACTAACTAAGGTAATAAAACCATTTATAATTATTAGGCTTACAGCAAGATTTACCGCCTGCTGACTGATCTTTACCGGAATACCAACACACTTCGTTCACGGTGTCGAATTTTTTTTATGGTAGCCTTGGCCTAATTTACCATTTTAGTGTTGTATTTTATTATTATTAACGAAATATTTTAATCGTATTCAGTTCCTTCACTGATTAGCTATCGTGAAAGGAGAAAAATAGGTTATTCGATAAACAATGCAGGTTTTTCCTGTTATTTCTCCCGTGCATGCCGTAATGCTGGTTTATTTATTACGTCTAGAATTCTTATTACCGTAAATCCCCGCATATAAGCCCTGTGCTTATTTTCGAATTTAAGCCCATGCTCCGGATATAAGCCCATGAGCTTCTATGCAGGACAATGATTTAATCTTCTAAATGCCCCAGTAAGCGAACCAAATTTCCCCGAAAACATAAATCAAGTATTTGTTTCCTTTGCCATTTTATTTTTTTATGTAATATTTTACTTAACCTATTAAGTCTGAGGAAAAAAACATTGCGAGGATTTTTTTTTCTTCTTTTATGCCAGAATAAGTTTCCCAAATAACCATTATTGTCTGTAATTAAAAAAATTAATTGGCTAAGCATTGTAGGGATAAAGACATTTTTCCATCCAGGGCAGAGGAATGGAAAATAAGTTTTCATTCCAGAATACCGTCCCGAATTAAACTGCAAAAATGTAATTAGGTAGCATAGGTATTTTAGGAATAAAAACATATGTTCTAACCAGGGCCTCTAATTGGTCCTCTGAAACAAAGTTTTGCGAATCGGGCCTGCCCCGTTATAACCAGGTTAAGCCGTGAAAAAAAAAAATCATCTCAACTTTGAAGGGAAACTGCGGGTCGAAAAACCGCAATTTGCGGCCAAGATATTGAAAAGAGAAAAGCTGAAATTCGCTACGTAACGTGTTATCAATCGATTTCTGTAAAAAAAAAAAACGTTGTTACCGACGTTTAAAATTTTGTAAAAAGCACTTTAGTTGAGTGTAGACTCACTAAAAACTGCAAAAATGTCGTTCTCGTTCTTTTTTCGAAAGTTAGAAAGCAGAAAACTGGTCTTTTATTGATCAGCGGTAGCGATCGTACGATTTCACTGGGCGCCGCCATCTTGGATTCGTTGGAAAGCTGGAATTCCCGTAAATCCAGGCCTCTCAACATATTTGGTCGACGGCCATTTGCATTAGCCAATCAAGCGAATTGTAGTAGGCCGTTTCTGGCGGTTTCAAACTAACTTTCCAAAGCATTTGAAGATCGCGTTCCCTCATTGGCCTGTTGGCACCACGTGACCGATTTGACGCACTCTCATTGGCTGACGCATGATTCCAGCATGGCCGCCGCCGCTTGCTTCGGAATTCACGTGAACGCTTGTGTTTTAGTTCATCGTTGAAAATCACAAGAAAGATGATGTTTCACAGCATTAAAAAATTAAAACAACAGCCACGACGCAAAACTAAATGGAAAAGGGGCCTATAAACCTTCACACTATCGCCTGCCAGGTGGGAACAACGATTTTTAGCCTAACAACGCCGGCTTTCAGACGCGTTTTGTCAACACGGAGATTTTCAATTTTAGTTCATTACCGCCCTTAATTAAAAAAAAAAAAAGTTTCTTTGAAACAATTAAAGCCATTTATTTGATTTTTTCTGTGCACCTTAATGAATATCTGTTGCGTGCGTGTAGTAAGTTTGAAATAATAGTGGCCAATAGTTTTCGCAAAAATAAATATTTCGTTAGTGCCTCACTCCATGGGTGACGGAAAAAAATACCAACTCACTCCATTAGCGACGACAATTTATTTTTTAACTTACTTTCTTAAAACGTTAAGGAATATTTAACGATTTATTTAATAAACAGTGCGAGTTTTTACACAACCTAGTAAGAATGTTAAAAAAAAAAACGCGTTTCGCATATAAGCCCTGGGCTTATAAGCGAGTCATTTTAGCCATTAGTGTCGTTTACTACAAAAAAGCATTATTTCGTTTATTAGCCCATGGGCTTCTTTGCGGGGATTTACGGTAACATTAAACTAAAATTTTAACGATAAACGGCAGTTAATCATATTGCACAATAGTGTATTTCTGTTCAATGATGGCTTATTACTAAGTCCAGCAGTACTATAACTTTAAAGAATTTTTAGGAGAATTAAAAACAACATTGATATTTTTTTAGGGGGGAATTTCAGTATAACGAAATTTCAGTACAACGAATTTTTGTGGGCACCCCCATGAACTTCGTTGTAACGGAATTTGACCTGTAGCAGAAACGTCTGCTTGTTTGGGGCTCCATTCTACTGAATGGTTGACACCCAGGCCTAGGACAATTTTTACCAATTGATCATTCTCTACTGACGACCCCAAACAAGGGCGAAACAGTCTGTCTAGAGATCTTTGTGGGTGAGAGCTAATTGATATTAAATTCAGACGGGACATCACTTAATAAGTGTCAGTTTTGATTGTAGGTTACTTGGCACATGCATAATATTACTGCGCCATCTGGTGTTAGAACAGCAGACCAAAATATACACTTTTAACAATAATTAGCAATCCACACTCCCGTCAGTTTACCATTGTTCACTTATTAAACATTCATTAAGAAGAAGTGAGTGTTTTTGTATTGTTGTTATAAATTACGCTGTGCAATGTACAATACCTGGCAGAAGTTAACATAAAATAATCTGTGCCCGGGCCCAGCACATCAGGTACAAACAACACCCCACTGCCCGTCTCATCTCTCGAACGCTCGGCGTTCTCAACTACGTTATGTTGACGAGACTCCAAAGATCCCATTCTAGGTGTGCATTGGTAACCAGCAAGAAGCTGTTTCGTTCACGTCGATTTCTGATTACCCTTCCGTTACCATCCTCGAGCCCTGTGACCGGACGGATCGTCACCATTCCTCTGGTCAGTGATCCCATATCGCACTTACGATTACCGTTCGGACATAGACTCACCGGTTACCACTCCGGTTCCTGATCCCTCGGGTGGGCCTACAGTAGACAACGACGTTCCACTAATTTATGCCCTGCCATGCTTTCCTACAGACCCGTTGTCGGGTTCAATCCCTTCAGGCACCGATTCTGCCAAACACGCTGTTTCAGCACCAGGTCGGCGCCTTCACATCTCCCAGTCTGCGCCTCCTCGACGTTCCGGGCGTACTCCTTCAGTACGAACGACCATCTTGCGCCCACCACGTGGGTCCCCGTCATCCACCTTACCTGATCTGGTGTTTGCCTTCCTTCTGAAGCAACCAGGGTAGCTTTCCGTCCTCGAGGACTAGCGTCCTATCGGGTTCCACCCGCATTTTTTATCCTGGACATCCACGAAAGCAATCACCTGCTCGTCCGATTTTACCTCCGCCAATTACGTCTGTTCCCTTGGGATCAACAATCCCCCACTCGCCTCGGCTTCGTCCCCTGTGCTGCAACCGGTTACTGGTTCCCTTTCCTGTGTTTCAAGTGTTCAGAGCGGCAAGCGAAGCTTACAGTAACGAGTTGGAACTTTTACAGGGACGTTTTCGTCCCTTACGAGTAAACTATGCACTATTACAGAACAATCGGCGATTGGTGTCACCGGTCCCAACCTCTCTGCCATGGAGAACGTATTATTGTGCTCAATCTCGAACCCGGAGTCTCCGCAATACGCCATCAACCTCACAGTTTCGTTTTCCTACGGTTCCCTCATCTTCATCACAGCACGGTTCGTACAGGGTGCTTACAGTGCTTACAAGTACTTATTTCTTACTATCTGCAAAATACTTAGCTCCAGTCTACATGCTAAATTCGTTTTAATTTTGCTTTTCCCATGCTCAACCACCCATAAATCCTGAATTTATGAATTTCAACGTCAGTTGCCCTCTTTTCCCGCCAGGCGTGCTACTAGCGCTAGCGCTGCTCTGCCTGTCTCTTGGGGAAAACCCCATTCGTTTTTGAGCACGCACGAGTGAGGTCGTGCGTTTTTCCCAACAAAGAAACATGGCCGACCACAATAGTGAGGACGAGCTTGCTAGGATCGACGATCTACTTAAGCATGGTGATATCGCGTCGTGCACGCACCAGAAAACACCACTCGGTCTCCACCCTTTGTGCAGAAGATGTAGGGTATGTAATTTTGTGTCCGATAAATGCATTGTTTGCGAAGCTCACAACCCAAATTCCATGGAACGCATTCTGTGGACGTGGAGATGATTCGATCAGAAACCGGGACAAGTGAAGAAAAAGCAAAAGAAAGAACAATCTTCCCTCGATCGACGATGGGAAGAAATGGCCAAGGACCCTCAAGCACCGATCTTCGTGGAAGAATTGGTGATTAGTGCTACCGATTCGTCATCGGAATTTGACGGTTTTCCAGTTGGTGCGAAATCTGTTTACCCACAGGGATCGTTGGGAGCAATGGTGACAGCGGCCCAGGACACGGCAAAATCGATTGTTTCTGATCGCACGGCCGATATGGAGGACAAAGTTGTGCATAAAGTGAGCACTACGGTGCTTTCACATGTGGACACGAAAATTGGGGAATTTAGAGGTGAGGTGATGGGGTCCATCGCGGGACTAGTGTCAACGGTGAACGCATTGATAGCCCAGCAAGGACTGTCAAATAACTACAGTGTTGGTACCAGTGCTGCAAAAACTTCCCACACAGGTACTAGTTTAATTCCAGAGCCGGTTTCGGATAAATCCATCAAAGAATATGGTGAACAAAATGTGCTCCTCAACAGCGACTTATCAGTTCACGTAGAGGGCTCTACTGCAATACTTGTCAAATCTCTGGAGGAGCTCGAGACAAAGGATTCGCCGGCAATCCAAACAAAGGGTTCGCCGGCGATCCGGACAATAGGTTCGCCGGGCAGTGCGCTACAGAGTAAGCCGAGACAGCACGATGGAAAGACGGATGCAAAGACAAGGGATAGTCCGACTCGCCACAGTGCCGTGTCATTCTCACGAAAAGAAAAGGGAGAAGGAAAACATTCTAAGAGCATAATACCCACAACTATTAAAAAGAACAGTGGGCAGGTGAGTGGGGTAAAGGCTCAGGACAATCCGTCAGCGCCCGAGAAAAGGGTCAGCGGACAGGATAAAAATGTGCCAAAAATTAAGGACACACGTTCAGCCCCCGAGAAAAGGGAACACGGACGTGAGGATGGTTGGCACGGGTCAAATAAGGCTCTGTCCGCACCCGAGAAAAGGGTTAGCGGGAGAGCGTGTGTAGGTGACGACAATTTTGACACAGTGGATCCCATCCTTAGCAAGGCGGGTTATTTTTACTGTTCGGCGGTTCGCAGCGATCGCAGCCCACGTGTGACTGAGAATAGTTTGAAGGGTCGCAGCTATCACGGGGATCGCAGTTCTTTTACCGATCGCAGTTCGCACGATGATCGTAGATCGCACGATGATCGTAGATCGCACGATGATCGCAGTTCGCATGCAGATCGCAGCTCGCATGCAGATCGTAGTTATCACGGGTCTCACAAACGTCAAACACCCCGACATCACCCTCCGGACAGAGAAGAGGATCGCAGTTCGCCGGTTCGCGATTTTTCACCAGTTTTCTCCGGACTTCGCCGGACATCCCCAGACATCTCCGGACATCCCCAGACATCTCCGGACATCCCCGGACATCTCCGGACATCCCCGTACTACCACGGATCAACACAATTCGCCGGTTCGAGCGGTTCTCCCGCTGGTCAGGGAACAAACGCAGGATTTTTATGAGGAGGAAGGTGAAGACGATTATGAGAATGATCAATATTACTATCAAGACCACCTTGCTAGGAGTAACACAGCCGCACGTAAACGGGAATGTAATCATGGTTCCCAATCACCGGAGGCAAAACGAAAGAAGGTGGTGTTCAATGAAGATGACGTTTTCATGGAGACAAAAAGTTTCTGGGATGAACAACATGAACAAGAAAATCAGTGGCGGGAGTTGGTCCCAACGATGCCCCCCCCCCCTCCAGAATCTACCGACAAAGACGACCCCTTCGAGGAAGAGCCTGGACTCATCCATTTTGCTGGTTTCGTGTTCAAGCACCTTAAGGAAACCAGATCTTGCAAGGAAGCGGCCCCAGTGGAAGTAAATCCGGACGACCCACCACATGAAACACTCGCGAATTCGGGGGCGACCAAGGACCCACCACTTCACCTTCCTCAGTCGGCGGTCGGATTTCGTCAGTTGCTCAACGCGGAATCCCTCACGCGGAAAGGTGGACAGCCAATTTTGATTTTGAAGCATCTCCCTCCCCACGACCCGGCTATGACAAAATTTTTCTTCAGGTCGACGGGGAAAGGTGCCCCATCCGAGATGCGGTACTCCACCTTCCCGGAAGCGGAGTACTTCCCAGAGAGAATGAACCTCGAGTTGGATTCTACCATTCGGACCCCACAGTTCAAACGTACACCAATGCAACAATTCGACGAGGATGAGGTACTTCTGCGTTGCAGCATTCGTGCTAACTCACATGCGGAACTAGCCTACTCTGCGTCTACGGCAGCTCTCAAGAACCTTGTGGCAGAAGTCCCCTCTCTCAGGGAGAATCAGACAGTAATAGAGTGCCTCCACATGATGAAACGAGCCTCGTCGTTTCAACGTGACAGCCTTAACTGGTCTTCACGACTCCTTCTAAACTCTGTGTTTCGGTAAAGGGATGCACTACTTGAAACTGCGTCAAACATCCCCACGGACGTAGCAGGACAATTAAGGTTGACACCAATATACGGGTCGACGGACGTTTTCGGCGGCAAACTCCTTCAACTAGCCCCAGAACTGAAAGAGAAGACCAAGCCGCCTCATGTGGGGCTCTCTGGCACCAGAGGGAGTCGGAATAGGACCAGGCCTTCAAACAGGAATTTTGCCCTATTTTGGTAGGGGGAAGGGATTTGGGAGAGGAGAGAGAAGAACTGACCTGCAGCCCTTTCGTGACAATCCCGGTCAACAGAGAGGTAGAGGACAACAGAGAGGAAGAGGCGCATCCCGAGGAAGAGGGAGGAGAGCCAACAGCAAGCCTTGACGCCCACCCCGGGCAGTCTCTCCCTATATTCACTGTCAGGTGGGGGGGAGACTGACGAAGCACCTCAAAGACTGGAAGAAGATTACGAACGACGCGTTCATATTGGAAACGCTCGAATTCGGGTGCAATCCCCCCCCCCCCAACTCCCCGTCTCGTCCTCGAAGCTCTCCGAAGAGGCACCTGGAATGACATGTCAGGACACCAAGACCCCGGAACTTCGCATGGAAGTGGAGAAGCTGCTTCAGAAAGGGGTGATCGAGAAGTCACCACCGGGATCCAAAGGCTTCTGGAGCCCGGTGAGGGTCATCCCAAAAAAAAGGGGGGGGGGACAGAAGCTGGCTGATTTTCAACCTTCGTCTGCAGAATCGCCATATACAAAAAGAAAAATTCAAAATGGAAACTCCTTGCTCACGCGAAGCACTACGGAGCAAGGAGTACACTGTCTCTCTCGACCTCGAAGACACGTACCTCCACGTCCCGCTACGCCCCGAAGTACAACACCTATTCACATTCATGTGCGAAGGAACATCGTTTCAGTTTACAACCCTGCCATTCGGTTTGTCGACAGCGCCGCTAGTGTTCACCCGAATTCTTTGTCCAGTTCTCGCGACCCTCCATCAGGAGATGAGAAAAGTGCATGCGTACTTGGACGATTGATTGCTCCGCCACCTGTCGCCACACTGACTTCGAAAACAGATGAACAAGTGCATACATTTGTTTCGAACACTCAGACTTGGGATAAACTTGGAAAAGTTAAGACTTACCCCCAGCCAGTTTTTCGTGTTCCTCGGGGTAGAATTCAACTTGGTCACGTGCAAAGTCCGGCCCTCACAAGAGAGAGTGGAAAAACAGTAGCCTCCCTGCAGAAACTCCACGCCAGGACAGAGACGTCAGCAAAAGAACTGGCATCGACAATCGGAATGCTAAATTCCAATGCAACATTGGTTCCCCTGGGCCAGTGGAGAGTGAAGCTTATCCACTGGTTCAGAAAAGAGGTGTGGAATGCAAGGGGGTCTTGGAACAACGTGGTACTGCTTCACAACTTTCCAGACATGACATGGTGGATGTCAACAAGAAACCTCCAAGCGGGGGTACCTTTGAAGGAAGCGAGACTGGAGTTGCTCCTGTTCTCGGATGCGTCGTCCACAGGGTAGGGAGCTCACCTGGGAGATTGGACACAGGCAGGGACTTGGACGACAGTGGAAAGCGGTCTACATATCAACGTGTTAGAGTTGAGGGCAGTCAGGAATGCAGTACACTGTTGGAAAGAGGCCATGTCTGGAATGAACGTCGGAGTGATGTCAGACAATTCGACAGCGGTAGCTTACATCCGTCGGGGAGGGGGGACACACTCCAAAGCCTTGATGCAAGAAACATCGCTACTAATGCAACTCTGCGAAGACTTTCAAAATCACCCAGACACATACCGGGGAGGCTCAATGTGTGGGCCGACGAGCTCTCCAGGAAAAACGAAATGGCAACAACGGAGTGGCAGCTCGACCCAGTTGTGTGTCGTGGAGTTTTTGCAACATGGGGAACCCCGATGGTCGACCTGTTCGCGACAAGAACCAACTCACAGCTGAGGAACTTTGTGTCCCCCTTCTCGGACCATCTCGCATGGGCGACAGATGCTTTTTCCATTCCATGGAAAGCAGTGAATGCTTACACGTTCCCACCTTTCTGCCTTCTCCAACTCGTGCTGAACAAGATCAGGGAGAATTCAGGATCATACATTCTTGTTGCACGTTATGGCCAGCCGCGACGTGGTTTCCAGTCCTACTCGAACTGGCGAAAGAAGACCCGATTCGTCTACCACTAACCGCCCCCCGGTTCCTGTCTCGGAACCGAGGGAGGACGATCCAATCGTCTCCAGAGGTGCTTCATCTTCCGTTGGAACGGGCCCCAAGATCTCGCAACTGATTTCTTCATTCGAAAAAGCGAGACCAAGGACAAAGAAGTTGTTCCCTACGTGGAATCTTCCACTCGTGTTGTCCAGTTTAACAAGACCACCATACGAACCACTTCATAGTGCAAATTCAATGCTACTAACTCAGAAGACAGTGTTTTTAGTAGCACTGGCGTCAGCAGCACGCCAGAGTGAGATGGCAGCTTTCGCTAGGGACGATGGTTTCCTTCGGTTCGCCAGAGACTGGTCTTCAGTCTTTCTGGTCTTCCTGGCTTGTTTCCAGGCGAAGAACTCCAGACCGGACGTTGCACAGAAGCCTGTTGTGATCCTCGCGTTGGGTGAAAAGTGTGAAAAGAAGACTGGGGAAGGGAGCAGTGAACCCTAATGTCCAATAAGGGCGCTCCGATACTACGTCGACAGGACTTCAACATCAATACAGAAAGTGCATCAAGGAACAGGGTACACACCACTGTTTATGGACGTTGACTCGACTTCAGGCGAAGTTTTAAACAAACGGGTAACCCCCTTCAAACTTGGAAGCTGGATATGCCAAGTGATCAAGAGGGCGTACGAGCTAAGCTCGGAACACCCCGACGTCCCAAGTGAGATTCGGGCACATGAACTTAGAGCGTTGTCGGCCTCATGGGCGTATGGCTGCGGAACCCCATTAGACGAGGTAGTAGCAGCGGGGTCGTGGAGAAGCAAGAACACCTTCATTAAGCATTATCTGAGGAAAACCTGTGGTGAGAGTGGACGTAACGTCGTCAAACAACACGTCGTTGCCGGGTCAAAACAAAACCGGCAGACAACAGTGTGCAAAACCAACTGGTGACAGACGAACACAGGTGGTAAGCGATGGTGGCAGTGCGCACTAGAGTAATACAGGCACGAGAGGGAAGTGCGCACCAGTGGAAAGCCATATCGCGTAGTTTCGGCAAGGCAGAAAAAACCATAACGCAGAAAACGAGGGACTGAGAGAAGGAGGAAACACAACCAACAAGAAAACGGCACAGAGGTGAGTTTGACTGATTAAGGTTGTTAGACATAGTAGAAAATTTTTACTTTGTACTTAACTCTTTTTTTGTTAGTTGCCCGCCTCCTTTTCTGACAAAGTCAGCTGGAGGTAAGTATTTTGCAGATAGTAAAAAATGAAAATTTTAACTTGTTAAAATTAGTTTCTTACTATCTGCAAAATACTTACCTCCAGTCTACATGCTAAATTCGTTTAATTTTGCATTTCCCATGCTCAACCACCCATAAATCTTGAATTTATGAATTTCAACGTCAGTTGCCCTCTTTTCCCGCTAGACGCGCTACCAGCGCTGGCGCTGCAGCCCCCTGCCTCTTGGGGAAAACCCCATTCGTTTTTGAGCACGCACGAGTGAGGTCGTGCATTTTTCCCAACAAAGAAACATTAGTTAGTGAGGACGAATTTGCTAGGATCGACGATCTGCTTAAGGATGGGAATTTTGCGTCGTGC
>JAHWFP010058058.1:0-12897 GCA_023313725.1 Lithobius niger
ACAAAAAGATCAACCTCCCTTAGTTCCCTCGAGAACTGTTCTAAGTAATAAAAAGCCCGGCAATTTTACACTTAGGCATCAGTTTGTTTCAATTTGACTTCCACAAAGATCAAACCGTCATTTAGTTTAAGTTAAAAATCCATTTAAAATAAACTGGAATAGTTGGTTTTTAGTAAGAGAACCACTCTGACGTTATGGGGAGAGGAAACCTAAGATGCCGCTACAGGCGTCTCCACCATAATTTTCCCTAGCTAGAGAGTTAAGTTAGGTTTTAAACTAAAATTTAGAATATGGGGGTCCTAAACTGAACTTTCAAAAGCTAAACTATAACATAAGAACCACTACCATCGTGCCCGGCATGGCATTCTCCGGACATGGCGTCTCAGCTCCCGACTGGCGTGACCCTTCTCTAGCTTGAGATCTGTGAGCTGTGCTGTCTATGCATTCTGGGGCTGGGGTTTTATGCTGGAGAGGGGAGAGAGCGCGGACGTCGAGGATAGCTGCGGGGGTCTGATTGGCTGAGGGCCTCGAGAACAATGGAAAGTGGGAGGAGAAGTCGGTTGAACAAAGGAACTGGGTGCAGAGCCGTTTGAAGGAGTAGGGACATGTAAGACGGAAAAGATAGGCCTGTTTTGAGTTTTACTCAAATGAACTTTCGGAAATACGCCTTTATTTTGAATTATTGGCTATGGATTCCATATTTACATGATTGCTATAGATTCCATATTTACATGATTGCAACGTGATTTGGCTCTTGTTAAAGCTTATTACTTGGCTTTGGGTAATGCAGAGAACATTACTATTAAATTAAACAAGCTTTAACGGTAAACTGCAGTGTTATACACCACAACTAGTTTTGGCTGGGGAGGGGGGCAAAAATGGGGGATTCGAAGTTTTTGCACTGTTTGACTTTCGGAAATGGGTTAAACAAATCTTTTTAAGAATTCTTTTAGTGTTTAATAGTAGGTCAAGCTATTCGTAGATTTTGGTAGGTCTCAGTCAGGTTAAAGGAGAACTAAAACAAACATGATATATACACTGAAAATTCGTGTCTGGTAGAATGCCAGGTCGTAATACGTTTATACGTTTGGACATATGGTAGCGTTTCTGGGTAAAAGAATATAAATAAAGTATGAATGCGGTTAAATAAACTAGCTTAGTTGAATGCTATAACGCATTAAATTACTGGGAACATTTAGCGTTTAACATTTTTACAGTTAAAATCGATCGTTGTGGAAATTTTTCATATGGGTTGCGGCCGACAAACACAAAAAATATCACACTACAAATTGGTTGTCTGTATAAATCCTCTTACAATACACTAAGCTAGTATGTTCGGGCTTTTTGCCCTAAAAGAAAAGGGATAAAATGAAAATACAAAAATACAGAGTTCAGCAATGGCGGCCATGTTGAAGGTGCGATGTGGTGGGTTTGAGGTGATCTTCAAACGTAGTTTAATGGTTCTTCCTGGTGGAAAGTCCGGATTTGGGCTTCCCCAAGAGTCTTGTATTTGGACAGGCTATTAAATGTCGAAGAGTTTAGGAGAATCGGACCATTATTGCAAAAACGGCTAGATATGCCTCGGCGAGGCATTTGGGTACCTCGAGAAAAAAATTTTTCTAATTTTTGAAAAACAGGTGTTTTTCGGTGACGCTCGTTTACACGCCCCCAAACGCCGGATTTTATTCGGGGTTCCCGAGAACTCGGAATAAAAGCTATAATAAAAGGGTTAGTGCACACAAGATATGCAATGAACGCAAGACCGCCAAAATTAAGCAAAAAAAAATTGACATGAAATAAAATACACTGTTTACATAAATGTTGACTTTGCCGTTTTGTATTTTGGGGGGTCCAACGTTTTTGTGGCTTAGAGAACTTTAAGTAAAATAAAAGTTACAATTTAAAACCACTGTTTTTGCAGCCATTAACTAAATACTGTCCGCGCCGCTTGGTGCAGGAATATCGTACAAGTATTTGAAAATGGGGCAAAAAAAAAAGGGGGATTTACTAGTTTTAAAGTGAAAGTACGAAGTTAGGGTTTTTGTAAAAGAATACTGTCAAATGAGGCGTCCCGCTGCTTAATCGTTCATACAAGTCCGGATTATGTCCAATTGCCGCGTCTTTTTTTTCTGTGTGACGGCCAAAAACACCTTGCCGTCCACCCTCAACCTAGGTTACGGTAACTTTTAGAAGAGAATATTCTGTGAACACGCAGAACAACACCGGCTCTATTTAACAGCAACTAATACCACTAGAATGGTTTTAAGGTTACCAAACAACTTGTTTACATGCTGAATTCGACACTAAAGGGTTTTAAGGTATGACCCATAACTTAAACATAACAATACAACACTGGGAAGTTTTGTGGATAAAAACTAACAACCTTTTAACGACAGAGTTGACCTTTTGCCCTCAGAGGTAAGACAGATAGTTTTTTTTATACAGAAAACCATTTCGTAGAAAACTTAAAGAAGAGTCAACCGGGGACAGATTGCAGCTCCCGTACAATATTCCTAATGAATATTTAATTAGTGTCGTTACAATCTTTGTCAATATTCTCCCACAGAGGGAGACGTTGATAGTGACAAAAAGAGTAAAGCATAGGCACTTAAAATTTAGGTGTGAAGGCCAAAACGGGAATTAACTGGGAGTTGCTTCAGGATGAGCTCCCAACGGACCAAAATGACAAAATTAAAAATGCAGGTAAAAATACTTTTCAGTCAATTTGTATTGAAACGAAACGTTTAACAATTAAATGTTTAACGAAAATGCTGCCTTGATGCAGCAACATTCACTAGATGCTTTCCAGTAGACTCTTAAGTTTTAAGATTTAAAATTCAGCAAATACACTATGTTAGGTTTGGTTGCCCCTAGATGGAGCCACGGCTGTAGCGACAAACTACACATTGTTTAAAGAAAACATGCACGGGAAATTTACTTTGTTAGATTTCCGGTTTACTTGCAACAAGAAAAAAACAAGAATTTTAACAGGTTAAAATTGGTTTTTACTATCGTAAAATTACTTACCTTCAGTACTCATGCTAAATTCGCTAAATTTGGCTTTTCCCATCCTCAAACTAAAATTTCTTTTAAATTTTGAATTCAACACCAGTTGCCCGTTTTCTCCGCCAGGCGCGCTGCGCAGTCATACCTGCTGCAGCCGCCTGCCTCCCGTGGGGAAAACCCCATTCGCTTTGAACCTTTCTTGTTCCTTAGCGGGGAGGCGGGCGGGTTGTACTGAAGGTAAGTAATTTTACGATAGTAAAAACCAATTTTAACCTGCTAAAATTCTTGTTTCTTACTATCTGCAAATTACTTACCTTCAGTACTCATGCTGACTTTGTCGTTTCGGGGGCGGGCTCTAGGAACCTGTTTTTTTTTTTTTTTACTACCAACTTAATTTTTAGGATTTCTCACCTGAATCTCGTTCTTTTCCTCATTCTTAGGTGTCCTACTCTGCCGCTGTCGGTGCACTGGTTCACCTTAGACCCAGTTCACCTTTCCCTTGCGTCACTTTGGCCATCTTGCACTTGTCGTCTACTGTCCCTTCTTAGATCCAGTGATGACATTCCGAGCCACAACGTCCGCTCCAGATTCACCACTTATATCTCTTAGATAGTGGCGGATGAACGTATTCTTGTTCTTCCACTTGCAGGCAGCTATAACTACGTCTAGTGGCGTGCCCTTCCCGTATGCCCATGATGCCGACAGTGCCCTGAGCTCGTGTGCTCTGATTTCTGTCGGTACATCTGCATGTTCTGGGCTAGTCTCATATGCTCTTTGAATAACCTGACAGATCCATCTGCCTAGTTTGAACGGCGTGACTGATTTATTCACCAGTTCCCCTGTTGTCTTATCTATGTCTAGGAAAAGTGGGATTTTTTCCTTAACGAACTGATCTGATACTATCTTTACAGTCCTTTCGAGGTAATACTTCAGAGCTCTTATGGGGCATTGCAGCTTCTCTTCACTCCCCCTCGGTTTTCCGTGTCCTATTGCGTGTATCACTACTGGCGTGGGCTCCTTGTCCGGCCTCAAGTTCTTTGCTCTGAAGTCCGCTGGGAATATAAGGGACACCGATGACCAGTCTCTTGCAAATCTGATGTGGCCTTCTCTCCTTGAGAATGCTGCCACTTCTCTCTGTCTCGCAGCGGACGCCAGAGCTACTAGGAAAACCGTCTTTTGCGTCAGAATCCTGATTGATGCCAATGCCAGTGGTTCGTAGGGCGGCCGTGCCAAACTGGATAGTACGAGTGGTAGGCTCCATTTTGCGAACAGAGTCCTCGTCCTGGGCCTCGCATTTTCAAACGCCGTGATGAGCTTAGATAACATAGGGTTTGACACCACTGTTGACCTTCCTAAACACGTGAGCACTGAGTTTATGGCCGACCTGTACCCTTTTATTGAGGTTGGTGAAAGTCCCTTTTTAAATAAGTCCTCCAGGAACTGAGTGAGTTCGAATATGGACGGGTCACATGGGTCACATCCTGTCCTTTGCCCATGTGAACCATCTTCTCCACTGCCCTTCGTACATGTCCGAAGTTGATTTCCTCACTGACTGCAGGAGTCTGCTCGCTACTTCATTGGAGAAACCATCTTCTGTCAGGTTTGTCTTCAGAGTCGCCACCCGTGAAGATGTAGCACACCTGGGTTTGGGTGGATCGTCGTTCCCCTGTGCTGTGACAGAAAACTTTCTGTCAATGGCAGCAAAACTGGCTCTTCTATGCTCAGTTCCATCAGGTCCGGAAACCAACTGGCTGCCGGCCAGTATGGCGCTACTAGTATGAAGGACCCGGAGGATTCCCTCATTTTGTTCGCTACTTGCTGCAGTAGGCAGAATGGTGGGAAGGCGTACGCGCTTATCCCTACCCACGATATCGAGAGGGCATCCGTAGCCCAGGCTTGTGGGTCCGGGAAAGGGAAGACGTAGTTTTTTAGTTGACTGTTCGCCTTTGTCGCGAACAGGTCCACTACTGGTTTCCCCCATCTCACAAACAGTGTCGCACAAATGTTCGGGTCCAGTTGCCACTCCGTCGTCGGGACTTTGTTCCCTCTGGACAGCTCGTCCACCAAAACGTTCTGCTTTCCTGCTATATGCCTCGGTATCAGATTTATCGAAAAGAGTGTGCAAACTTCCATGAGTGCTGACGTCTCCTCCATCAGGGCTTTGGAATGGGTCCCTCCCCCGTGTTTTATGTATGCGACCGTGGTGGTGTTGTCGGACATTATGCCCAATTCCTTCCCCGTAGCCAATCTCTCAAGTCTTCACCGCCAATCTCACTGCCCTCAGTTCTAGAAGATTGATGTGCAAAACCTGTTCCACTGGGGTCCACTTCCCTGATGTCATGGAATCTCCTAGGTGGGCCCCCCATCCTGTTGAGGAGGCGTCCGTGAAAAGAAGTAGTTCTGCCTCCCTTTCCTTCAGGTGAACACCTTCTTGAAGGTTCTCCGTCTTGCACCACCAGCTCATGTCTGGGAGATTGACCAGTTGTATGGTGTCTGCCCACGACTTCCGTGGATTCCATTCCTCCTTCCGGAACCAGTGTATCGGCTTTACCTTCCACTGGCCCCATGGCACCAATGCTGCGTTGGAATCTAGAATCCCGATCACTGATGCCAAGTCTCTTGCCGAGATTGTTGACATCTGAATCAACCTCTTCACAGAAGTCCGTGTTTTTTCCACTCGTTCTGACGAAGGGCGTACTGTGCAGTCCTTCAAGTTGAAATCCACCCCTAGGAAAGTGAAAACCTGGAGTGGGGTGAACCTCGACTTCTTGCTGTTTACTCCCAAGCCCAGTTCCTTGAACAATTTCAAACACCTGACCAGCTGTTGAAGTAGGGAGGTCCTTGAGAGGTTGCGAAGAAGCCAGTCGTCTAAGTACGCGTGTGCACATATTTCCTCTTGATGGAGTAACCCCAAAACCGGCTTCATTATTCTTGTGAAGACTTGGGGTGCCGTCGACAGCCCGAACGGAAGGGTCGTAAACTGATATGATACGCCCCCATGGTGTAATCTGAACAGGTGCCTGACGTCCTTGTGTAGGGGGACATGGAGGTAGGCGTCCTCCAGGTCCACCGACACCGTGTACTCCCCTTCTTGTAGCGCCTCTCGGATCCTTCCGATTGACTCCATCTTGAAGTGTTCTTTGCGTATGTGACCGTTGAGTCTTCTCAGATTGAAGATGAGGCGAGTGCCCCCCCCCCTTTCTTTGGGATCACCCTCGCCGGGCTCCAAAAACCTTTCGTATTTGGTGGGGCTACCTCCAGGGCTCCTTTCTCCAAAAGCTTCTCTATTTCCTCCTGCAGATCCGGTGTGTCTTCTGTCCTTTGCTGGGGCGCGGTTGACAACGCTGGTCTCGAAGAAAAGGGGGGGTAGTAACCGTTCCTCAGTGTCTCTAGCATGCTCCCAGTTCTCCAAGTGTCTTGACAGTCTTCCCCCCACCTGCCGGTGAATGGGAAAAGACTCCTCCTTCTTGTCAATACCTAGGACCCGTTCGGCGGCCTCGTCCTCTACCTTGACTTCTGCCTCTTTGTAGGCTCCCGCCCCTCCCTCTGGCTTGGGACGGGGCTGCTTCACCAAATTGCTGTGAATCCTGTTTCCTTTCGCCTCTGCCACCTCCTCTGCCTCTTCCGTCCTGATGTCCCAGTCCCACCCCGTGGCTTGGATAGGTGGGGTATGCTCTCATCATCGGTCTCGCTCTCCCCCTAAATCCTCGCATCGTCGACGTCGATGGTGCTGGAGGTCTTGTCCTGTCTTTCAGCTCCGGTGCTAGCGTGACGAGCTTCCCGTTGAATATTTCCGTAGCTCCGTGAATCGGGAGTAGTCTAAGCTGGCCTGCGACGTCCGTCGGTATTGTGGAGGCCGACTCAAGAAGCGCGTCCCGCTTTCTGAACACGGTGTTAAGCAGTAGTCGCGAAGACCAATTGAGGCTGTCCTGCTGGAACGAGGATGCACGCTTCACTAAGTGCAGGCATTCTCGAATCGTCTGATTCTCCTTGAGTTCTGGCTTTTCTGTCACTAAGGATTTTATAGCAGCCACTGATGCCGAGTAAGCGAGTTCGGCATGCGAGTTAGCCCTTATGCTGCACCGAAGGAGGGCTTCGTCATTGTCGTGGAGTTGGATTGGCGTCCTTACAAAGGCTGGTGTCTTGATAGTGGAATCCAGTTCTAAGTCCATGCGTTCCGGAAAATACTCCGCCTCTGGGAAGGTCTTATATCTTTTTCTAGGGGGGGGCTCCCTTCCCAGGTTCCGTGAAGAACATCTTGGCAAACTTCGGATCATGTGGCGGTAAAGGTTTGGATACGGAAATAGGCTGGCCGTCCTTCCTTGTGAGGGACTCGTTGTTCAGTAGCTGCCTGAAAGCTACCGCCGACTGTGGTAAGTGCGCTGGGGCTGCCTTGGCGCTTCCCGCGTTCACCAGTGTTTCCATTGGTGGGTCCTCTGGGTTGACCTCCGCTGGCACGGCCTGTTTGCAGAACAGCGTTTCTTTTAAATATTTCATAGTAAAACCTGCGAAGGCTTTCCAACTAATAAGACCCGGTCCTTCTTCGAATGGGTCATCCTGGTCCGTCGATTCTGTTTGTGCCGGTCTTTTCTCTGCCTCCTCCCTCCATTGCCGTTCTTGGCACTGTTGTTCGTCCCTAAAACTTCTAACTTCTCCAAAAATGTCGTCCTCGTTAAATTGCACCTTCCTGTTCTTGGCATGCGATTCTAGCTGCCTCTCATAAACTCTCTTCCTGTCTCGGTACTGTGCGTGGTCCTCGTAATGTTCCTCGTAATGGCCGCCGTACGATTCGTCGTCATAATCGCCCACTTCGTCATGATCGCCAGTAAAATCATCGTCATAAAATTTACTACCGTGGCGAACCTCTTGTCGAGCGTCCTCCCCGTCACCAGAATGCTCGTAATAAGAGTTTACAACTCTCACTGGCGAAACCTTGCTGACCTTTAATCATTTTCTTGTACCGCGACGGCGATTCTCCTCTAGGCTGCGAATGCCGGCGAACCGGCAGACTGTTCTTCGCTTATTCTACTCCTGAACTGCGGACCGCCGGCGAACCATGCGGTAGTTGTTCCGGCCCCGCGCTGCGGCGGACCGCCGGCGAACGTCCCGCCTGCACGTCCGCCACTATCTGGCTTAGCGAACGCCGGTCCTGATCGCCACTGTTCGCCTCTCCTGTCCTCCCGCTTACCCCTTTCTTGGGTGCGGGTAGGGCGATCTTGCCACTGTGCGACGCACTGCTCTGTCCGCTTACCCTTTTCTCGGGGGCGGACTGGGATGGCATTAGTTTAGAGTGTTTTCCAGCACCTTTCCCTTTTACTGACACCTCCACTTTCTCACTATTCTTACTTGGAGCGGCGTCGGTCTTGTTCCGTTCCTTCTGAGTGTGCGCTGACCTTTTTCCCTCGTCCGCCTTGTTTGGGTTTGGCGCCTTTTCACGGATCGCCGGCGAACCCTTTGTATTATCCGGCAGCGAACCCTTTGTCTTTGGCTGCCCACCTAAACCTTCTACTGGCGCTCTAATCACTGAAAGATCGTTGTTTAGCGTCACGACGTTCTCTTCATGCAGCACTATACTATTCTGCAACGGTGGATTACAGTTTATTAAACTATTCACGCTGGCAATTTGTCCCGAAATTTGGCTTTTGAACGACTGCTGCATCTCACCTAACTTTGCGTCTACGTGCTCGGTCACCTTCGAACTCACGTTGTTTTCCATCCTGTCGGATCGCGATTCTACCACATTAATGGCCGTTTCCCTGGCCGCAGTCACCGCTGAACCCAGTGATCTCTCCGGATATATGGATTTTTCGTTCGGTTCGAAGCCCTCAAAGTCCGGAGTCGAACTCGATTCTAAGCTGGCAAGATCTTGAAGGAAAATAGGAGCGTCCGGGTCCTTGCTCACGCCTGTCAAACGTTCGTCGATGCTCGTCTTCGACGTTCCTGCCTTTCTTTTCAACTGGGCCTTCTTTTGGTCTGAATGTTTCCAGGTGTACAGAATCTTTTTCACAGTATCGGCTTTGTGTAGCTCACAAATCTCGCATAAGTTATCCACAAAATTGCACTGCCTACATCTCCTGCAGAGTGGGTACAAATCCTTTGGAGTCTTTTGGCACGTGCACGATGGGAATTCCCCGTCTTTCAAAAGTTCGTTCACATTGTCCACCTCCTCATTCCCTGTCTCGATCACTCCTTTTGCATTTTCTTGAACACTTTCTGCCATAGTTTGGTTGGAAAAACCGGCATGCTCGTCCTACCACGACGCATGCTCAAAAGCGAATGGGGTTTTCCCCACGGGAGGCAGGCGGCTGCAGCAGGTATGACTGCGCAGCGCACCTGGCGGAGAAAACGGGCAACTGGTGTAAAATTTAAAGGAAATTTTAGTTTGAGCATGGGAAATGCCAAATTTAGCAAATTTAGCATGAGTACTGAAGGTAAGTAATTTGCAGATAGTAAGAAACTAATTTAGAGAAAAACTACTTTAGGTTAGGTATTAAACCTTTGTCCTATTGGAAACACCAATTCAGTGCTAGAGCCATAATAAATGCATTTATTTCCACCCTAGACTGACATAGAATTCACACTAAAACATCGGCCCTACTTTTAACAAAAAAAAAAGGACTGGGGAAAAAACTATGCTTAAGTTTTTTACATGCTTAACACACTGACTTTAAATTAGATTAAAATTCAGGCAACTTTACTTTACCAAACTCTGGGAAAAAAACAAAGCATATAGGGCACACTTTTAATGCCGACCTTTAAATTACTTGTCTACAACTTATGATTGGGGGAAGTTAACTCACGTAACTTAAGCCATTCGTCAAAGCTAAACTCCTTAATTCTGGGGTTTTCTGACATGACTAAACTTTTGTTTATATCACTAGCTAACAAACTCCGTTTTATTCTGCCTTTAGGAGGCAGGTTCAACGCATTTTTCGTTGCTTGTTTACGCCAACAAAGATGGCGACAGTCCATCCATTGGTCAAGGGAGGGGACTTGGGTCTCATTATCTCGTAATGGGTTGACTTCCGAAGTCTTCAGCACACTCCTTTTGTCTGCGCTTGAGGACTTAACGACGATTGGTGAAAGCACTGTGGGGGTTTGGGGCTTGACCAATACCGCGGGGCTGGTTTGTTTACGGCGGCTCTTACGGTTCTTTAATTGAAGTGGGCCGTTTCTGGCGGGGGGCGTAGCCACCTCGGACGGCAAGGGAGAAAAATTACGGGGCGTGGCGATTTCTGGTCTGCGCTGTAGATTTAATGATTCTAATCCTGTCACGCCCAAAACGACATCGTAGAACGAATTGTTGACTGGTGTAAGGCACGCTACTGTTTTTAACACGGTGCCATCATCTAACTTTAGGCTTAGATTTACCTGATCTAAAGTAAACACTTGCTTACACAAGGCAGTTTGAACCCTTCGCTTTAAGCGTGGCCAATTTCTTGCGAGCCTAGAGATAACTAGCGAAACTGTGCTTCTGGAGTCGCATAAAATATTAACTTTATTTTTCCCTATGCTACCGGACAGAGTACTAGCCTTAAGAATTTTACTGGCATTTTTCCCAACTTGCTGGGGTTTCGCGTTAAGCTCGGGGCATTCACTGCGAAAATGATGGGGAGAATCACACACGTAGCAGCGCCTAACTCTATCTTGATTTAGGTTAGTTTTTTCACTAGCACTAAGTTTTATGGCAGGGGTCCCTCCAGGGTTATCTGCTTTCACACTGACAGATCCGGCCGGATTAGCTGTCGTGTTGTGGTTACGGTTGTGACCACGCTGTTGACCAGTAGGTTTAGAACCTTGGTTCGACGGTGCAGCTATGGGCTGTTTTGGTTGCACGAGTGGCAGTTTCGTTAGCAATCTGTTTATTGCGGTTTGTGAACTCGTCACAAAGCTGGGCCGCTTCGGCCAGAGTTCCTAATCTGACTTGATCAGGGATCCATTTTCTGAGATGGGTTGGACACGATTTGTAAAATTGCTCCAAAAGTACTAGATTGACAAGTTTATCATAGTCACGGTTAACCTTAGCCAAAGTTACCCAACGAGTGAACAACGTTTCTAACTCGAATGCATAATCCTGGAATTGCATTTCTACAGCTTTTTCGAAGGAACGAAATTGAGTTTGCAAAGACTCTTTAGTCTGTACGAAACGGGCAAGCAGTTTATTTTTGACTATTTCGTAATCCTGCATTTCAGCATCTGTTAGCTGATCACAAACTTTAATAAAAACCTCACCGACGAGGGGTTGTAATGCCGTGACCCATTGGTCTTTAGGAATCTTTTTACTAGTTAAAGTTCGTTCGAAAATCTTAAGAAAACTGTTAATGTCAGTATTGGGCGTCCATCTATTTACCAATCGAACTATGTCGGCCACTTTACCATGTTTTGCAACTGGATTTGGGGGAGGTGGGGGAGCGCCGTTAGCTCCATTTGGAACGGGGTTAAGATTTATCGTAGCAGCATTAAGCTTCGCTAGTTCGAGCTGCTTGTCCAGTTTAGCTAATTCCATAGCACTGGCACGGTCTTTAATTTGGGCATCTTGGTCCCTTAAAGCTAGTTCATGAGTGCGACGACGGTCGGCCTCAACTAAGTCAACAACACGTTTTTTCTCAGCGTCTGCTACTTCAAGTGCTCTTAATTTAAGTTCTTCTGCTTTTAAAAACAGTTCATTTTCTTTAGCAGCTAATTCTTTTTTAGCAAAAATAGCGGCTTCTCTCCTTTCAATAGCGTTAGCTAGTGCATCGGAAAGTTTGGTTAAATCTAATTTACCGTCTTCAAGGGCTGATCGTAATATTTTCTGCGATTCGGCACGGGATTCCCTTACGGTGAAGCCTAGGTTTAAACAGGCCTTCTTAAAGTCCTTGTTTGTGATATCACGAATGATTTCGTCTAATTCTTCCATTTCGGACATTTTTGAGTCTTAATGGTTAACGTGGTTTCAAAATAAAGCTTTTATAAATGAAACAAAAATTAAAAGCAGCCGCTTAAAATTTAACGTTACTTTTGAGTAGAGCGAATTAATAAAAAAACTTCTCTCCCAAATCCAGTAAGATTGCACAAAAAAAATACACATCTAAGACCCCTAGCACTCTGGTATATGAATAGCTAAATTGCATAAATGCTATCAACTACAACACTCGGCTTGGCGGCCTCTAAGCATATCTCATGTACACTTACCCAATTGTACAATCGCTGTACGGTCAGTCTGTCCTTCCGTTCCACCGTAGTACGGGAAGTTCGGCACTGATTTTCCGGAGTCGATCGTCACTGGCGGTAAAATCCACGGGACTTCGGCGTTGCACGCAAAATCCACGGCTTGGCTGCACGGACCGTAGTTTCCCTCTCGGGCCTCTTTTCCTACAGCATCGGTTGGGGTTGAGACGCCTCTCGGCTTGAGGACGTCTACTGGAAGCGGCAGCTGTTGCTTCCTGGCGCCGGCAGTTATTGAAGCTGCGGCGGGGGTTGTACTATTTTTGTACTTCTGTTTCGTGACTTTTTCAGCTTGTCACAGGTATCTGCTTCGTGGCCATGTTTGGCTGGACCACAGACATCTAGTTGGAAGTGGCTTGCATCCTTCTAGGCATGTAGCATGGCAGGGGGGAAAACGCTTGACGGGAACAGCACCTGTTCATCCCACCACTGCCACCAGTTGTAACGGCGGACGCTACGACGGCTTAGGTGCTTGTAACGCCCCCGGTTTCCCTGGTGTACGTGGAGTTTCAGCTTGAGGTTAATCGGTGTTCATGACGACTTTTTACGTTATTCAACACAGCATGGACACTGTCCCAGCATGGGGGATGAAGCGCCGGTCCTAATTAAAGGGGCCTAACCTTAAACTGTCGGTATCGCTGCCACCAACGGTGGATTTAACTGTTTAACTAGCTAAAATCTAAA
>JAHWFP010058059.1:22440-39972 GCA_023313725.1 Lithobius niger
TTGCTCCGGGTAACGGTCTGTTGCTTGATTCCGAATTTCCCCTTCGACGAACAATGGGAATTGTCACAATACGACGCTTGGAACGTCATACCGAAGCATAGCCTATTGTTAAAGCATTGTTGTTCGATTGTTGTTAACAATAAGATTTGAACGGACATGCCACGTGGGATATTGTTACTAAAGTTTGGTTGTAGTCCGGGCAATATCTCGATTCCCCCTTGTTCGCTGAAGGAGCACTTCGGAATATCCAAGAATGCCGGCGGTAGAGCTGCTGTAATTGTTAAAGAACGTAATATTGGAGGTTTAGAATGTAACGCTGCGGAAAATCCAAAGTAGTGAGTGATCCAAAGCAGTGTGGGATTGGGCCGTCCGAGAACCGGGGATTCCCGGGGAGGCCCCCACTACAGGAGGCCCTTGTTTAAAAAAAAAAAACTTTATTGAACAATTCACATGAATTCGTATGAAAATTGCATTTTAAGTTTCAGGAAAACGTTTCAAATTCACGTAGATTTCTTTAAAACTACGGTAGCTACCTGGATTCTCCCACGTTGCAGGAAACCCGTGTTTCAAAAAATTAATTTAAAGAAAGTAGAAATGAATTCGTGTGAAAATTGCATCGCTCAGTTGCAGGAAAAAGTTTCAAAATCACGCCCCTTTCATGGAAAAACGTTAGCATCCGGAGTTCCGAACCCCCCCCCCCCGCCCCAACAGGAGTCACTTGTTATAAATTGCAGTTCCAAGTTGCAGAAAAACGTTTCAAATTTAGGCCGATTTCTTAAATATACACACCAGCTTCCATGGCTCGGACCCTGGCCCTGCAGGGGAAGCGTACTGCACTCCCCCGTATCCCTTTGCCGAGGCGCCCCCCCCCCCCCCGTGGTGAACTCCCGTTTCGCCAAATCCCGTTTCGCCAAAAAATAAAAGCTGATTAACAGTTTTGCCTTCAGGGGCCAGTCCCTTGTCGCCAAATCCCGTTTTGCCAAAACGAATATGACAAAATTTTACGTACATGAAATTTAATACCTAATTTCTATGTAGTGGGGCTTCAAAAGGCAAACATTTAACAGAGACCAGCAGTGGTAGAATAAGCCCAGTTGATTTATTAGCGTTTTGAAAACTGGCAAAACAGACGTAAAAACGTGTGCTTTAAATATCATTTTTAGATTGCTTGGGCGTCACCACCTTAATGCCAAGGTACTCTTTTTAAGAATAGTTAGTTATACACGTGATGGTACGTAACCTTTTCCAAACGGGAATTCCCGTTTTGAAGAATCCCGTTTCTCAAAATCAAAATATTCTTTAAAAATGTAACATTGCAGAAGTTAAAGAGGCATGCTTAATTGGAAGTAATTTATGATTAGTTGCGGTTTCTGATGTTATGTCTTCAGCCGCAGCGAGCGCGGCAAGTAACTTGAAACAAATTATTTTGCAAAATGAGTATCTGCTAAACGGGGGTTTATCTATAATGTCTGACCATTATCATGTTATAAATGTTCATGTTAAATGTTTTAAATGTTTCGTGTGACTAATATTTCGTGATCGATATTTGGCGAAACGGGATTTGGCAAAACGACCCTGGCCCCTGAGGCAAAAGCTGTTAGTCTGCTTTCTTTTTGGGGAAACGGGATTTCGAAACGGGACGTAACTCCCGCCCCCCCCCCCCCATACCCCCCGTGCTAGTTTTCCTGAAGCACCTGCAGTACCTTTCCCGGACAGGCCCGACACCTCCCAATCCGAAATTGATCCAAGGTAGCATATTGCTTTACAAAGATGGTCATACTTGTAAGAATTACAAACTACTGATTTCTAGAAACCAGATGTTCTAAAAACGTTCCTTTTAAATGAGACACCTTCCACAACAAGTCATTACATTTTTGGACGGCAGGTACTGAATCGTTTAAATCACTGCGATAAAAATAATGCGATCACAGTTAAGTGCCTCAATAAAACCACGAAGAGAAAGAACATAATGATGTTTTACAACCCTTTGATCAAAAGTGCGGCCATTTACTGCTTTGAGTTCTAAGGGAAAATTCGGCAGTAAATGCTACTGCGCCACCTCGACAACTGGACACAGGAATGGTGAAAAGGAGCGAAATGTGTTCGGTACGACACTCGCTTTCCTGTACACTCAGCAACGCTTCATCATGTTTAGCCAACTAGCTGTTCAAATGTTTGGCGGATGTGACGCCACTCCCGGATGCCAGCGATGTCCGGCCAAGTTGTAATCAAGTCAGACCCAGCGAGCGACTTAGAATGACTGGTTGGTGTTCTTCAGATCATTTCCAACGAATGCAAAGTTAACATCAGAATCACCATGTGGAGTATATAGTTGCGTCAGGCAGACGGCTGAGCCGCAATTTCGGACCACGTTGGGAGTTCAGTAGAGACCCAACACTATCGGTAAAAATGTAAACTATTTTTTTTAGCCTAATATGACATAACATCCATTGATGAGTAGTGCAGCGACGGACTTAATCTACCAACTGTACCTTACTCATGCCCACATGCTCCTTTGTGTTGGATTGTCGATTAGAAGGCCCAGGGGGTGCTCACGCAAATTTTGATCAGCATACCGGATTTGCCGCGGTGGTGATGTCATTCCATGAGGCCGTTTTCTGGCTGGTCTGCATAGAACAAAATTAAACAGTGTGTTGAACACGTGATATCGGGAAGCCAGAAAATGAGCGCTTTGAAATAGGGTGAAATGCTTTCGTCTTGGGGCTTCACCTAGTCCTCGATAATTCTTTGCCAGATTCCTTAGGTATAGCTTTGCGGATCCCGTCAGAAATAGTTTACTAATGCGTATAATTATCAAAACTGGGTGGCAAAATATAAATGCTGGATGTTTGAAACTTTTATTTAATTTGTATACGATTGGCTTCATTTGTATCGTAGCTATAGACGAAACGTTCGTTTTACACACTTAAATATTATTAAAATTAGTCTGGTTGATTATCTAACTGACTCCATTATTTCCAATAAGGTAGTGAGTACGTGAATGCGTTTAATTTCGACATCGTTTTGGCGTACCCTTCCCCGACAGGAAGTATCCCCGAGAGAAGTATGTTGGTTGAAAAAAGTAACATGACCGACAATTCAGAAACTCTAGGCAGAAACAACGGAGAAAATTCCGGATAATTAAAAAACGTGTTTTAAATTGCGTAAAAGCTTGAATCCATGAGTTCTCAATCGTTCCTTTTGCGTTTAGAAATGTATAAAGGTTCAAGAATTGAGATGAGTATGCATTCGTCACAGAAATGCGTCTTTAATGCCCAAAGCCCAGTCAATGCTAAATCCCAAGCTGCGCAATAGATGGGGTGTGTATTATTCTATTTAATTCACGTCGTACCCAGTAGGGACAGCATCCATCATGACAGTATGTCCGTCGTGGGCCCAGTTTCAGGCATCTGTAATCGGATCTCCAGCGATCTGTATTCCTCAGATTTTGACGTGGAAACTCGCCGGAGTATTATTTATGTGAGTCATCGCACATAGCAGGGCATTAACGTGACGCAGTCGGTGTTGATATACAGCACCCTATGCTGTCGTCGTGACGAATTACTTAAAGCGTTTTTGTAGAAGAAAACTAACCATGAAATGTGGTCCATGAATTCATAATGGAAAGAATGCCAACAGGGGAAATATGTGTTATCACCTATCAAATGAGAGAGAAAAATAAATTAAATAATTTTTTTTTTAAAGTCAACTTTAATCAATACTCACGCTAGTGTGTCGTCCACCAGGAATCAACGACAGCATTTCCGTCTGGCTAGCTATTGGTAATATATGGTGACTACCAGATATGTACGTTTTCATACAAAAGATAGTTTATTAATACTACCAGTTATTAATTTAATAATTTAATTTGCTGTAACTTTTTTTATGTGCATTTGTTTATTTACGCCGGTTTTGTCAAATGGTTGCATTCAACTTGTATTATTCTTTAGCAATAGCGCTTTAATGCTGGAATGAGTAATCGACGGTCTGTCTTAGCTGAAGTCATTGCTAGACTCGTCGACGTTATGAGTTTTTATCGTACGGTCCCTACCTTTCACAATGCTAAAAACGCACAGCGATATATCCCATATCACCACACTTTACAGTGCATGATATTCATATCGCCACACTTTAGTGTGGTGATATCCCGTATCACCACACTTTACTGTGGTGATATGAATATCACTAAAGTGTGGTAATATGAATGCCATGCAGAGTAGTGTCGTGATAAGACATTGCCAATACTTTCATAAGGTAGAATTCCTTAATAAAACCCATGCGAAAATTAATTTGATTTTTTTTATTACAACCAAAAGTTTCCAAATAATGTTTTCTACAAAATAAAATCGTACCATCGTTCCTTGTTTGAAAAAAAATTGACGCCCGTGCTCTTTTATTACGCAACAGAATAAAAGCAAATTAATTCACGCATGGTTTTATAAAACAGTTCTGCATTTCGAAAAGAGACAAGAAAATCGAATATCGGTCGGAAATCTGACTGCAGCAAAACAAAGTTATGCAAACGTGACGACACAAAGTTTGCATAAACAACACAGCTTATTTACCCCACCAATTTTGTTTTTCATTTTAACAGTTACAGACCGTACGATAAATTAGTTATAGAACCCGTGGCAAACTGTATGGGATTTATAAGCCGATGGGCGATACCCCTCACATGGCCATTCCGCTCGAGCTACGTCGCTATGACGTCTCGGCCTTCGGCCTCTGACGTCATCTTGACGTAGTTCTCGCGGATTGGCCATGTTCGGGATATCGCCCATTGGGTGATAAATCCCATACAGTTAGGGCGCGTTGCTAGGGCGGGTTGCTAGGCAACCGTTATTTATTCACGATTAATTTCCCATTTCTGTTAAATGAATGCGGTGATAGGCAACAAATTAAATGTATTATAAATAACAACACGGATAAAGAACAAAGTGCAACAGTCATTTTAAACATTGCTACAACATTGTTGCCATTTCACGCTATTTCCAAAATTTGCTATTCTCGCTGAAAAAAAAACAGCTTCTAGCAGTGATCAAACGGCGACAGAATAAATAGCTACTCGAAGCGAGAATTAAAAATCCAACATGGCGTCCATTTAGGGGTTGTCGAATCGGAAAAAACTCATCGAATACCGTCATTCAGAAAACTGTCCGTCGTCTTGTACAACAAACAGGCTCTGATGCAGGATTGAGAAGTTTCAGCACTTTGTACAGCAGTTAAAAATTGTTTTCTAGTTGTCATAAATAGACGCTGTCATGTTGCACGTTTCGTACGTCGTGTCGCGAGGCAAGAGGAAAAGATTTGGGTCTGCGTTGTTGCCATAGTTACTACGTATAAACAACTTGAAAGTCACATTCTTCGGTAAAGGCGAGAAGCAGCCAGCATATTTAGTATTAACCAAGTGAAAGCTAGTAAGCGATAAATTGGTCGTTGTGTAAACGAGCCCTTAGCTAGGGGCACTATAGCTATTACATAACATAACAGCTTGGGCACACGCGCGCATTAAACTGAAGGTATTTGGTCGAAAAGTGATTTAATGAGCTTGGCTTTGACCAACCTTCCCCCCCCCCCCACCCCCAAAAAAATCTATCGTTTCCACCCATGGACCTTGGTCTGGCCTAGCAGGCGAGACTAGGTTACGTGACAGCATGAACGCAACAATTGTGTCGTCACAAACCGGAAACGATGATACGTCACGGTCAAATGTATGAAAGTAGAGCCCACGTATAAGCGCGTCAAATCGATTTACGAACAGGATTCGCCTAATATATACTTTCCAATCTTCAACAGATAATCTCGAGCCGCGACATTTTAAAACGGATTTTCAGCTTGGGATTGACTAACGGTAGGTAAATAGTAGACCTTGGGTGAACTACCACTTGGTGGCAAAACACCTTTTCAAACGGTACCCGAATTTCTTACATCCAGTGTTTTTTTTTTCTTGTGTCCCGCATAAATTGTCAGTGACTACGGCAGTGAGGAATTCTTTTGTGAGTTTGGACTGGTGAACGACAACCGGTGAAACGCGCAAGACTCCTACAACACCATTGTTCATCATGCTTTCAAGTTGGCCGACGTTTAATGAGTTAATTATCACATCTTGTTGGTTTCCATTTGCACATTTGTGTTGTTTTCAAAATCTGTTCAGTTTCTTTTTTGATTATCATTGCATTTTAACGGTGCGTCAACACTATTTGAAGGTAGCGGCTGTGAACTCTTTCTTAAACATATCGATTGCACCACTTTTGACGGATGCGATTGTTTTTGGTGCAATCGGTGTGTTTGGGAAAGAGTTCACAGCCAACCATACGTTTAATGCGCAATGAACACTAAAAAAGCTAACGGATGCATCAATGACCGAAATAGTGGACAATGTTACGAAAGAAGTGTTTTAATAATGTGTACTCACCATAACCAAGGCTTCCTTACATGTTGTAAGGCTTGGCTTTAGAAATTCGACTCGTCGTCCATTTAGCCTCCGATTCTACAACCAGTCGCGCTGCAAACTGTGAAAAGTACTCGTGACGCGTGATACGCTGATTTTAAAATTAAAACATTGCATTAACACTTGATTATTAAAGTTTAACAACAATGACTTCTTGCTACGTATTTCTTTGTCCACTCGACATCAAAACAAAGCCTCCGGAGCTTTAATTTCATAACTTTCAACCAGAAGAAGAACCAAGGTACACTACGTGTGCATTGTAGGCTACTGCTTATCACGCTGCGGCGTTTTCTATTCTCTATAAATTCTTGGTCGACTCTCAAATGCAAAAAATAATTGAATTTACTTTTTCTCCTTCAACGACATTTACAAACATTAATTTTTACAACGAGACATCGAACAAACGAATTTGTCCCACAAGCCGGCAAAGAGCATCTCCACCGCTTGTAGCAACCTTTTGCGAGTGTCTGTCTTTTGGTGCCAAAACGTTCTAATATAGTCTGGTTTCGCGCCACTCAATCGGATACAATTTACACAAGAGTGAAATGTCAGTCTCACATAGTAAACTTGTTGCTTTATTTGGCGTTCGATGACTGGCCAATGTTTCCACCTTCTCCTTGCTTCTCGAATGCGGTAATTACCCTTAATTGCAGGTAATTGGATAACGACTGTTATTAGGTGTTCGAATGGAACGCTACCACCAAACCTTACACCTCAACCCACGATTGAGAATTGTAGCCAAACAAATCTCGGTAAGCCGCAGGATCACTAGTTATTTTTATAACCAGGATGGCACAAAGAAGACTCCTGACCACACACATTCGGAAACACCAGCACATCACTAAAACCTCCCTCCTTATGCACACATAGCCATAAATCACCACACTTCACACACAACTTGCACCACATTTCACCAGCACCACACAGCACCGCTTCCTCTTCACCAACACAACACAGCACCTCTTTACCACTTCACTAAACGTTTGCAACATAGCAACAGGGCCAGCACATCACCAAACCGCCCCACTGATAACTCCCTGCGTTGCACCCAAAAACACACCTCTTCTTCCTCGATCACATTCTTTAACAAGCAATCCATCCACTTATACTTTCCACACACCATAAGAAAGCTTACATTATTAGACTTTCTTTTCGCTCCTTCACAACTTAAACCGATCTCAACACACCATTATACCACACAAACCACACCAAACAAACCAACCTCAAGTTGCAGCTCAACAGTTCCTCAGTTCACCACCGGAGAACAAACACACACGCAAGGCAAATCCCCCTTTCACACTCGGTACGAGGGCGTTCGCAAATCCCCCAAAATACAAAAATATTTACACACACATCAAGACACTACTTCCTCAACCGGAAGTCTGCTGAGTGCATCAGCGTTAGCATTTTCGACACAACGGCGATGTTCTATGCTAAAAGACAAATCCTGTAAAAATTAAGACCAACGTAACAGTCTGCCATTGTTGTTCCCCTGCGTGCTGAGCTAAACCAGTGGATTATGGCCTGTTTGAAAAATAAATACAGACATAGCCAAATACGGCCTTAGCTTCTTTATCCCCAAATAAATGCTAAACATTCTTTTTCAATCGTACTCCACCCCTGTTCTTGTTTATTAAACTTTCTAGAAAGAAACGATACAGGATGTTCTTTCCCATCATCCCCATCCTGAGAAAAAACCAAAGCAATACCTCTGTCACATGCATCAGTTTGCACTTTGTACACTTTACTTGGGTTAGGTACCGCCAATACAGGGGGAGAAGCCCTATCACAAGACTAATCCCAAACTACCTTTTCTGGCACCCCTTTTTTTAGCCTGTCTGTAAATGGCAAAACCAACTGTGCATAGTCACGCACGTAATGTGAATAATAGCTCATGAGTCCTAATACACACCTTATACCTTTCTTACTTTTGGGTATTGGTAACTCGACAATTGCTCGTATCTTAACATCCGACGGCCACTTACATCCCCCTCCTACTTCATGACCCAAAAACATAGCATGCTGCATACCAAGCTGACATTTCTTCGGATTGATAGTAAGACCAGCCGCCTTAACTTTGCGTAAAAATGCCAAAACATGTTCCAAATGCTCAGGCCAATCAGTTGCAATCACTGGCACATCGTCTAAGAATGGCCTAGCAAACTCGCAAATATCCCTGCATACTTCAGTCATCAAGCACTGAAAGTAGAACGTTGCGTTGACCAGTCTCATGTTCATATTTAAATACTCAAACACGCCTAAATGAGTGTTTATGGCCGTCATTTTGATGGCCCTGGGCGAATTTGGAATCTGCCAAAAAAAACCCTGACTAGGCCAAACACAGAGATAACCTTTGCTGACGCTACCCACTCAACCATTTCTTCTAAATAAGGCATTGGGAACCTCTGCACCTTAGTTCCTCCGTTCAATTCCCTGTAATCCGCAACAGGCCTTGGCGTTTTTCCCTCTTCAGTCACTATCAAAATAGGCGAAGCATTACAGCTCTTCCCAGGCCTAATTACTCCTAATGCCAACATTCTATTAATTAACGTTTCAATTAGTTCTTTTTGTCTGGGTGAGTACCGGTGCAATTGTTTTTGTACCGTTATTTCCCGGTCCATTTCTATGTCGAATTCAACCAAGTCGGTGGTGCCCGGCTCGTAAGAGAACACCCCCGGAACTTGGTCAAAAACCCTGATCAAATCATTGATCTATTCGTCCGACAGAAGCCCAACCTTTGCCACCTCTATCACTTCCTTGCCTGTAAAATAGCCTCTTTTCCCACCTGAATCCAACGATGCGTCTCTAATTCCATGCCAATTTCTCTTTCCTCACCTTGTCCTTCTAGTTCATGCACACCAACTTCGTTTATGGTCGTAAACTCCTCATAAAACGGTTTCATTAAGTTAGCATGGTACATTTTCACTTTGTCACCATTTTTACCCATTTTTATCCTGTAAGTTACCTCACCAACCCTCTCTAAACTTTATACGGGCCTTTCCAAAATGCTGCTAACTTGTCCTCATGATCCATTTTTAATAACAATACCTTACTCCCAGGCTCATACTCACGCAATCTAGCCTGTTTGTCGTAATAAACTTCATTACGCCGTTGTGCTGCCACTGTTGCAGTCTTTGCCATTTCTGTCATATTCTCTCAATCGTTTAATCGTTCTACCACATAGGCCACCACAGTCGGATTTACATGCACCTCCTTGTCTAACCATTTTTCCCTTAACAATGTAAGTGGGATCCTTACATTCCTGCCGTACACCAATTCTGCTGGCGTATTTGTCGTTTCACATGGGGTCGAGCGAATAGCGAACATTGCAGGAGCAAGAGCATCATCCCATTTCTCCGGGTACTCAGCCACCAGGGCTCTGATGATGTCCTTTAATGTCTGGTGCATCCTCTCCACCGCCTGCGATTGTGGGTGATACGGAGGGCTATTAATTAGATTAATACCACACCTTTCAAGAAAGCATGTCGTCAGTTCCGATATGAACGGTTTTCCGAGGTCGGATTGGAGTAATCCAGGGAAGCCTACCCTCGAAAATATTCCAAGCAACTCGTTCACCAACGTGTGTGAATTTGCTACGTTTACTGCCACTGCTTCTGGATACCTCGTAGCCATGTCCAACACTGTCAAAACATACTTATTTCCCTTTGACGTCTGCTTGAGTGGTCCCACAAAATCTACTACTACCTTAAAAAAAAGGTTCCTCCACCACTGGCACAAGCACTATTTCCTGTTTACCTTTCATTACACCTTTACCATTTTTCTGATATATTTCACAGTTTCTAACCCAATCCTTTACTTGCTTGCACATTCCCGGCCAGTAAAATAGCTCCTGTAACCTTGCTACAGTCCTTTTTCTTTGCCATATGCCCAAAATAAGCGTTTGCATGAGCCATCTTAACTAACTTCCCTGTCAAAGCCTGTGGTACAACCACCTGATCATACAATTTTCTACCATTTTCCGATGCCCATTTCCTTCTTAACACTCCATCTTTCCAAAACAGGGATGTACCTTTAATCTCAGATGCAATCCTGCACCCTTCCAAACTCGAGTCAAGTAACTGTCCTTGTTGCAATTCACTCGTTTCAACAGCCAGCATTTCTCCAAATTCAGCTGTCATTAAACCAAGCCTTTCACTTTTGGTAACCTTTTTCTTCTCTTTCCCTTAACTCCCTCTCTTTTTTTCCTCTGCCGTCTGAATTGCTGCCTCAAGATCTCCCCGCAAAAGTGTACCTCCCTCCAACCCATCTTTAAACAAGCCCAGAATATCAGTCTTGCGTTTAGGTGCAACCAAATCCAATTCCCCGCACATAGCCTTTAAATCAGCCATCGTCCTCCCCTCTGACAATTCCATGTTTAACTACTGTAAACAGTACGTATCAAACAATACATCAAAGCATCAACACACCAAAAAAATACCAACACACAACTATACCGGAATAAACAACCCTTTCAAATCAATGCCCTACTACCAGAGTGTGAAAAAAAAGTTTGCCTTACCCCTGTTGCAATGAAACACCAAGTTGACTCCCTCACATCAGCCTTGACGACGTTTCTCTGCAGCTGCAAAAACCTTCCTTGTCTCCGGATTCGGCCAAATCTTCCACGACATTTGACTTTATGCTGCTTCCTACCGGATCGTTCGTCCCCGTGCCTTGATGCCTCGGTTCTTTGCCCAACTGCAGTAATCCTCTCCGTCAATCTTCTGTTTAGCCTTCAACTTGCGTTTCCTGCTTCCAGACGAGTGCCACACTCACTGGAGATGGAGAGATCTTCTTGCTTCCTTACTCTCGGCTCCCCTCCTGAAGTTGTTCATAAACTCCTGTCGCCAACTTCTCGCTGAATACCATTGCTTCTAGAGGATTTGGTTCGTGACCACCACTGCCGCCATTATAAATTCAATGGTCGACTTTCGATTGCAAAAAATAATTGAATTTACTTCTTCTGCTTCAACGATATTTACAGACATAAATTTTTACAACGAGATATCGAACAAACGAATTTGTCCCACAAGCCGGCAAAGAGCGTCTCCGCCGCTTATAGCAACCTTTTGCGAGTGTCTGTCTTTTGGCACCAAAACGATCTAATATAGTCTGGCTTCGCACCACTCAATCTGATACAATTCACACAAGAATGGAATGACGTCAAGTCTCACATAATAAACTTGTTGCTTTATTTCGCGTTCGATGACTGGCCAATGTTTCCACCTTCTCCTTGCTTCTCGAATGCGGTAATTACCCTTAATTGGAGGTAATTGGACAATGACTCTTGTTAGGTGTTCGAATGGAACGCTACCACCAAACCTTACACCTCCAACCCAAGATTGAGAATTGTAGCTTAACAAATCTCGGTAAGCCGCAGGATCACTAGTTATTTTTATAAACAGGATGGCACAAAGAAGGCTACCACACACATTCGGAAAACACCAGCACATCACCTCCCTCCTTGTGCACACATAGCCATAAAGCACCACACTTCACACACAACTTGCTCCAGCTCCAGCAGTGACGTCACGCTGAGGGATCGAAAAATTCATCGCGCGTTTAAGAAGAACTTTGATTAAGATGTGACGACAGCGCTGAACCTTTCGGTGAGTTTTACAAAGAGCTCTGTATTTACCAACGGGTACAAAACACTTAACACTCAGAAACGTAGCAGCAACTAGAAACAACACGAACAGGAAGTCACCCAATGAAAGTCTGCAGAATCTAAACCATGCGCAATGGCTGTTTGCCGTGACGTCACCATGAGTTAGCCAATGACGAACGAGAACGACGGTGTTTGGCCGTCTGATTGGACTGGCCCAGCCACGTGATATGCACGTCACAGCAAACAGCCATGGCGCGTGGTAGCACCATTTAGAGCTATCTACTACTGTTTAGCACTTCTTGCATCAAGCGAAGGAATGAACAACGTCATTTCTTTTAAAGCAACAAACAAGCCGCTTGCCTCCTTAATTATTGACTGAAAATGTGGTAAGTCCTCGTGCTCTGGGAGCAAGCTGCGAAAATTAACGACATCATTGCCGCTATATGGCGCCACGGTAGATTCTAACAATTTTCTGTTGATGGCAATGTGCCTTTAAGAGGACGGCCTTGTTGGGATTTACTGCTGTGGTTTGTCAACTTTTGGTGTCAATTTTTGGCGCTGCACCTTGAAGGGATACTCCTCTACAGCTTCCTTGGACCCGTAGTGTTATTTTGCATAATTCTTTAATCAACTGATCAAGTCTTGGTGTTTTATAGGCAGCCAGCATTGGGGCAATTTTTAGTAATCGTGCTCAAAACAACTGTTCACAAAAATAACAAAAAAAATTGGAGAATGACAGTCAAAACAACAACAGAATCTTCTGTCGAATTAAAGTAGGTTGGTTACGCATCGTAACTGTAATAGCGCTATTGAATTTTAAACTGTTTAAAGCATGGAAAAGATGAAATACCTCACTGTTTGATTAGCAAGAGTAGACTTCCGCATTAAAAAAAAATACATGAATAATAATCATGACGCACGTTAGAGAATTGTGGCATCAACGCCCATTTTTTTAAAAAATAATTTTCGGAAAAAAAAGCGTTTCTTATCCCTAGAGGTGTGGTAGAAGCTCTTCCCCCCCCCTCCCCAATTTTACATTTTTCTAAATTGTAAATTGTACAATTGTCAGTTGTAACCAACACAGTTTTTTCTTCTTATAAGACTAATTCATCAAATGATAAGTTGAATATTCTCTGGACAACAGGATAAAAGGACCTACCCTCTCATTATTTTCGTGCATCCTGCGTGAAATAGCATTTGTAACATTTACACAGGTTAGAGTCCATGTACCATAGCCTGCTCACACAGGCAAAAAAAAAACAGGTCAATGAATGAGGTTGCAACATTTACACACGTTTAAATTAATGTTGCAAAACTGTCACGGAACATGGGAAATGGCACATTTTCTTCTACGTTACAAGAACGTGGAAGGGGCTAGTAATGGGCAGAATGATAGGCATCACACGTGAGTGATGGTCAAGCGCTAATTACTTTGGTCAATCATTTTCCAAAATCGCAACTATGACTTGCAAGAAAGACGGATCTTTTTCGTTAAAAGGTGGGGGTTGTAATTAATTGCCAATACTGATTATGGTGCATATCGCGGTGGGGGTTGTTTTATCAGTGTCCAGCCATTTGGTGATTGTATTAGAAAGAGGGGGGGGGATGCTGCAGGCCGAACGTTCAGCTACGGTCATTGTAAAACACGTAAATAATTAGTATCGGCCCCCAAACGCAATTGGGGGGTCATCTCGTAATCGTTAATAGGAGTCCGTTCCATCTGTCAGTCGTTGAGTGTTAGACAAGCCAGCCTTTTTTTTTAACAGGATAGAGTGGTGTTCTACCTGGAAAATGGGGAAAATTCAGGGAATTTATCAAGTCTGGAAAGGTCTGGGAATTTCAAAATTTTTGGGAAAATATTTTTCCTCTGTAAGGATTATCTAATTCGTATTTGCTTCTAAGACCTTCACTTTATTTCAGTTGAAACTATTCATCCAAAACCAAAACTGCTGTAAAAAGCCGCCAAGTTTCCAAAAAGGAACGGCCTTTGAAGGTGGTGATATCATTCAACCAGGGAAAAGACCGCCAAGCTTAGTCCTATTAGCCAAGTTAGCCTATCTTTGTTTTATTTCTAATAAAGCAAAAACTCCTTAGGCATAAGGCATACTTCTCAGGAGTACACGAAGAAGAGCTGGCGTTAGACCATCAGGAGATTCACTCCTCCTTTAATTTTGTAGTTAATATATTGAAATAGCAATTCCATCAGTGACTAGACTGGAACCAGCATTAGAGACTTCTTAAATTTATACAAACCGATTCGCCAACGAATATAAGGCCATATAATGACAATAATATTTTTTATGTAGTGGTTAGCACTTTGTAATGAAACAATCTCCCCAAACTAGGAGTTGTAACCCGTCGTACGCTGGCAAAGACCCTTATATGTCCCACGGTCATCTTTCTTGACAATATTTAGTTAAACTTACCCCCTCCTTCCTTCTCGTTGTAGGCGACGGCTGTTGTGTTGTCTGACTGGATGTGCATGGCTTTCCCCTGGGCTATAGATGTTGGAAGTGGAGGAGAGCATTGAGGACTGCTTTGAGTTCCAAGATGTTAATGTGGTCGAGATCTTGATTGGTCCATCAAACGAGTTCGAGCAGCAAGGTTTCAAGTGGACTAAACACTGCAGCAACATGTAGTATCTGAAACGTTACAGGAAAGCCATATTTAGTTCGCATACCTTAAACATCAAACGAGTTCAGTTCTGGTTTTCTGATCAGTGATCCAAGTGGCATGATATGCTTTTGTACTTTTTGTTAAAGCTTTTTATATATGCACTAAATATTACGTTTTGTTAAAAGGACATATATTCTCACTATACATTCAAGCATCCTACACGAAACAGCTTTTGTAACGTTTACGTAGGTTAGAGTGTAAAGTAAAGTAGAGTGCACGCGTCTCAAGTAATATTGCAAAACTGAGCCGTACAGGAAATCTAACCGGAAGGAATGAATCTTTAAAGCCTCTAACATATATGAAAGTTTAAAGCCGTTCCTAAAATAATATGCATATATGTATACTAAATATTTGGAAAGACTTTAACAAAAAGTTCCAGAACATGGTAAGCCAAAGTATAATTGATCAGAAAACCAAAACTGAACTCGTTTGATGTTTAATGTATGTGTAGCTAAATATAGCTTTCCTGCAACGTTTCAGATACTACATGTTGCTACAGTGTTTAGTCCACTTGAAACCTCGCTGCTGTATAGTCCACTACTAGACACGGATATAAAATTAAAGCCACTGCAACGGTTGTTTTAATGTTTTATTGGGCTTCGTTAGTTTCTACTACAGTGGAGATCGATTCCAACTTTGAAAAATATAACAAAGAGGGAATAATTATTTATATCTTTGTTTGGTTGTGTTTAGATTAATCGAGTAATGGATTTTTGATTGAAGCGTAGCGCCTCTATGAAGACACTCCAATGTTATCTTAGACCGCGCATCACGCGAAAACGACAAGGACTACCCAAACCAAACTTTGCATGCAGTAGCACGGGAGTCCGGACAAGGTTTATGAAATGAAAAGTCCGGAATCGGACATGGGGTTGAGGAACCATCAGGGTGACAAAATGGACCAATAGCAAGAGCCAAAATCAAAACAACAACGAGATGTGAAACTGTTTCTAATTGTTAAAGGGTCCGATTGTTAAAAGATTGATTGTTGATGTTAAACTGTTAGCCTTAGGGCTTCGGGCAGATGACCAGGAGTGGTTAACGCTCGTTAAGCCCTTTGGAACCCTTTGGTTAGCCTTAGGGTTTCGGGCAGATGACGAGGAGTGGTTAACGCTCGTTAAACCCTTTGAAACCCTTTAAACCCTTTGTAAGCAACTAATGGCTTCGGGCTTAGGGCTTCGTTGGGCTGATGACCGGGTGCGGTTAACGCTCGCTAAAGCCCTTTGGCCCTTTGTAAGCAACTAAAAACATATTTTGTAAGGTTGGCCCGATCCCGATCACAGATTAAGAGTGCCTCACGTAATTCCTTACCGACGCTTGCTATATCGCTAGAATGGGATCGGTATATAAAATCAAGATAAATCGGTAATAAACCAAATTGAAGAGATATTTTCACTTTTCGTCGGCCGATTTTGACGTTTGAATAAAATCGCTTCGCTCCATTTTGTCGACAGTGGAACTGATGGCCCTCTATAGTATTAGCATGATATTATACGCACCCGTGACGTAACGGATAAAATTCACTTTTTTTTTGGTGGTGGGAGGGAGCAAGCTATACAGAACAACTGTCGATTTAAACTAAGACCGTTACCGATTTCGTATACATCTGTCAAAAAAAATTCCTAGGCCTACAAGTTTCAGAAATCTAGACCACAAGAGGCGGCACGCCTGAGGAAAACACGAGAAGCAGCCCGTAAAACAACAGAAGTGATTAAGCCGTCTCATCTTTGAAAGCTTTCTCCACCCTCGCATTTCACCATTCTCTTCTTCGACCGCATTAATATGTATGAATTAAAAGCCTTGTTAGCTGAGAGAGTGAAATTGATGGGGGAAGGGGGAAAAGCAACCAATCTGCGGAGCTATTACGGAGTATTTACATGAAGATGTACAGCAAAAAAAATAAAAGGAAAAATGCATCGTTGATGAAGCAGTCCAAACAAAACCTGGCGGTAGAGCCAACACAATACAAGAAAACAACGAAAGCCGCTATGAATAAACAAATATCGAAAATTTTTGGTTAGGGTTAAGAGCTTTACATTTTACGAATCGTGGATTATGTGTAAGATTCGTGGGGCTCCACAGCCGTCTAATAGTGATGAAAGTACGCAAAAAAAAAAAAACGTGAAAGACCGCAAAAAGTTTAAAAGGACATTCCTCCTAGCGCCATTTTTCTCGATTCTCCGCATCATGTACGGCCCCAAAGTTTTATTTCTTTACCGTTAGTCAATCCCTAGCTAAAAATCCGTTTTAAAATGTGGCGTCTACGAAATTTTCTGTTGAATATTGGTAATTTTACTTACTGCAGAACGCACGTATATGGTCCTTTGCGCAACTACAATAACCATGACGTTTCATTGTTTCCGGTTGTGACGACACAGTTTTTGCGTAAATGCTGTCACGTGACCCGCAATTCGTCTACTAGGCCAGGTGTCGTTCCGCGTCGTTCACTTGATCACGAAAAGACGAGGGCGGAAGTGACGTTGTAGTATTACTACGCCGAATCTCGCAACGACAGCGCGCGGACACATGGCTGCGCGTGGCTGTTATAAGGCTTTAAGTGTTGCTTTAAGTATGAATGTACAGAAACGGGAAACATGACAAAATCAAGGCCGGTTGACGCGGTGCGGCTGGTACGGCTACAGCCATGCCACTTTTTGGCCATAAGAAAACCTGATATTGTACATTGCAACCTGATTAACCTCTTTTTCTGTTCGTGAATAAAATTCAAATAAATGTTCACACAACTCTTCTTTTTTTTTTTAAATAAGGCGTGAAACTTAATAAATTTCCACACTTC
>JAHWFP010058060.1:1666-30488 GCA_023313725.1 Lithobius niger
AAACAAAGTGTAATGCACAGAATTATTATTCGACTTTGGGAATGAAACTGCTATATACAAGGCATGTTTTTAACGAAGGAAGGCTAGTTTGTTTACGTTTTTAGAGGTTCACTACGGTCGGAGTTTGGATGGAAATGCTATAAAAAATAAACATAAAATCATACACTGGGTCCGTGAAAATATACAAACATAAACAATGGAGCTCCGGTAGGGTTCATGGCAAGAAGTTAAATTTACCAAAATGCATTAAGTGCACAAATTAAAAGATTAAATGTTCCAGCTAGTTTTTAAAGGGCTATATCGCAGTTTAGGTTAGATTTTTAAACTGGTTTGAACATCGGACATTTTTCATAAATAAACAAAGTCGTCACCTGTTACAAATAAAAAATATCGTGTGTTTTCAACATCTAAGACACAACTAAGCTGAAAAGGTGTTTTGGCTTTATGCCTAAAGAAATATTATACAGTATTTACATGTTTTAAAGTGGAATCGCCATATAGACGATTTTTCTTCTGGTGTGGAAGAAAGTTGCCCTCAGGTTTTTTCTTCGGTGGTGTTAAGGTGTCCTCACCACGAGCGTCTGATACGAGACCACGTTTACATCGCTCAGTGCTAACTGGGAAATTAACACATTGGTGGAGGACCAATTCACCGCATTCTTCGTCTTGGTCGAACATTCGTAAAGCTTTCGAAGCTGACCACTTCCTCGAAAAATAGGATGGTACTCTCTTGGCTGAAGTCAATGCCATGAAACAGTGCCCGGAGCAGTCACTGATAGACTTCATTTCAGCGCTTCTTGCGAAGTGTGGCAGACTCCAACAACCCTTGGCCGATACTAGCATTGTACCAATGATCCTCGCTGGATTATCACGTGAAGTTCGGGTACTATGTTGCTATCCAAGCTCCACGAACTGTTGTGCAACTAAAGGCGGTTGTGCGTAACCTGCCTCCGTGGCACAAGTTTCCTTTCAAACCTGGTTCGAAGAACTCTGTGTCCCACGGACCGGACTCGAACTCTCGTGTTACTGTTCTTACCAATGCTGTTTCTGTGTCTAACAGTGTTTCACCTTCTCTTTCAGGTGGGGGTCAAGATCTATTCAATTCGGGCGGGCTCGATCTTCCACTCCAGTTGCCAACGTTAAGAGTAATCCTGGGAATGCTTCCACGGGTACAGTTAGGGGTAACTCGGTACAGTCCGTGCAGGGACGACAAGGTGCCACTATTCTTGTGACCAACCCTAGCATTCAACAGGGGGTTCAGTCTACTCCGGCTCCGGGTGGTTCGTAGCTTAACGCAACGGCTCAACCTTTTCAGCAGAGTTCTACTGTTGATCCACGGCAAAGCAATACTAGGGGATTCACTTTTCCCACTGCTCCAACTGAGAATAAGGGTGAGACGCATTCTACAGGGCCAGAGGGGGGCAGAATGCTGGGCTCTTTGGCTTCTTACCTACGGACTCTCCGCCAAAGGGTCGGGGAAGGGGTCGTAGATATTATAAGCTATCTTACAATGAGTGGGTTAAGGATAAGATTTGTCGTCATTGTAATGAAATTGGGTACCTTCAGCGGGATTGTCCACATCTGGGAGAAAATGTACCGACTAGGAAGGCTGGGGATGGGACTAGCTATTCTTACATTGATGCTGTAATCAAGAGGCCTACCTTCGCCTGGTGCCTTGACTCTGGCTCAAAGAGGAGTTGCATGCTCGAGAGTTGGTTTCACCGCATCGCACCCAAGGTTCCTCTTCGTCCCTACAAAGGAGCTCCCTTCATGATGGCTAATGGCTCCGAAGGCTTAACTCCCATCGGTGAAGCCCACCTGGCAGTTCACGTGCACACGATGCGCACTAACATCAACTTCGTCATCTTGTCGGATCTTGCGGACAACTGCCTGCTTGGCGAAGATTACTTCATGAGATAAGGAATTGTTCCAGACTTAGCTGACCGTCGTGCTTATTTTGGTCCTAACTTCAGCAATCCTTTCCCTCTTCGCGAGTGGTACCGTGATGAGACTTCTTCCAAATTCGCGCAACCTATCTGGAAAGTGGCCAACGCTTCTCCTTCTGAGGACGGTCATTTTAACGTCATGACTGCTGATCAGTTCTTGGAATTGAACGAGGTTCTGGACGCCAACCAAGACATCTTCCCAGTAAAGCAGGACTAACCACCCTCGACGCCTATGACATCAAGTTCAAGAGTGATCCTCGTCCTTTCGTTGCTAAGTACCATCGGCAATCTCCTCAGATGCGTCGTGAGATGGCAACGATGCTACGTGAACTTCAGAAAGAGGACAAGATCGAACCTTCGGTCAGTGAATGGGTTCTCTGTGCTTCACGAAGCGCAAAAAAGACGGAGGTTTCCGACCGATTTTGGACTACCGCTTCCTCAACGACCAGCTGAAGACTGACAGCTACCCTATGCCGCGTGTCGAGGAACTGCTAGAATTCTTGGAAGGTAAGAAGTACGTCTCTGTTCTTGACGGTCATTCTGGTTTTCACCAAGTTCCGATTCCCGAAGCCTCAAGAGACTGTACGACGTTTATATGCAGTGAAGGAAGCTTCTGGTGGAAAGTTCTTCCATTTGGACTAAAGAAGTCTTCCGCGGCGTTCCAGCGTGTGCTGACGAAAGCTCTAGGTGACCTCATCGGCAAGGTTTGTGTCCTGTATATTGATGACATTATTCTCGCTACGACTACGTGGGAAGATCACCTCGCTGCGATCAAGCAAGTCTTCACTCATTTGAGGGAACATGGTTTCACACTCAAGAGGACTAAATGCAACTTTTGCCTACCGGTAATGACTGTTTTGGGTGTAACCGTCATTGCAAAGGGGATCCATTTGAAAGGGGAGCACACCGCTGCTATCTGCCAGTACTCTGCACCCAAGGATGTCAAAGGTATCCAAAGTTTTATGGGCCTCGCAAACTACTTTCGCAAGTTTGTCCGTAACTTTACGACCATCGTAAAACCCATGACGTCTCTCATCAGGAAGACTGACAAGTTCGTATGGACTCCCGAAGCCAACGCAGCCTTTCAAGAGATCAAGTGTCGCATTCTGACTTCGGAAGCTCTTCTGCTCCCCGATTATTCTCAACCGTTCCAAGTCGAAACGGATGCTTCCGACGAAGGACCAGGAGCTGTGCTAACGCAAGAGAGAGATGGAGTTCGTCGTGTCATCGAATTCTTCAGCCGCACCTTCAGCGACAGGGAGCGCAAGTACTCAACTTTTGAGAAAGAAGCAGTGGCTGTGGTGAATGCGATTGAGCGATGGCGTCACTATCTGGAAGGCTCGCACATCACTCTTCTCACCGATTGCGAAGCGTTAAAATGGGCCTTATCGAATGTTAAGAACACTGGTCGTACCGCCAGATGGGCTCTTCGTCTTCAAATGTATGACTACATTGTCTTCCACAGGCCTGGAAAGACCAACGTTGTGGCTGATGCTTTGTCTCGTGCTCCACTACCCGTTCTGTGAATACGTCTTCAACCCAAGGTGCCAATCGACAACCGTGCTCACCTTAGGGATTCACAGAAACTGGCATATGTCTGATCTGGGACATCTGACATATGACATCTGTCTGGGACATCTGACATATGTCTGATCTGGGACATCTTGACTCAACCAAGAAGCAGGAAATGGCCAATCTCGGAAAAGAAGTTGGGCTGGATAATCAAGAACTTCTACCTTCACGATGGAATTGTGTACTACATTGACAAAGCAGCATGTGCTAGAGCTGGATTCTTCGATAAATTGCGTGTGTATGTGTTGGAGACAGAAGAGCACTCTTAAGGCCCACTGTGGCAGCAGCCAGCAGTGGCCAACAGGTTCAAAGTTCTGGTTGTAAACATCTGCCTATGTGCAGATGTTTCCACATCCTGGCACTGAACTATTGGCCACTGCTGGCTGCTGCCACAGCGGGCCTTAAGTGTGCTCTTCTGTCTCCAACAAACTCCCCCTTGACACCAGTACCTAGTAGGCGAAGCGGACATGAAGTAGATTAGTCAAATGCACTTGACGCACACCAGTTTGTGGCTTCGTCAAGTAGTCCGCTATATTGTTCTGGGTTGGCACGTAGTGGACACTAATTCTTCCTGCATCCACCTTCTCTCTTACATGGTGATAGAGAATATCTACGTGCTTCGTCCTTGAACGTTTAACATAACTCACAGTATGTGCTCTGGCACTTTGCGAGTCCATGTAGACTGGTACTGCTGTCACATCTTCAGGCTTCAGCAATCCTGTTTCCTGAAGCAGTTCCTGTGTCCACAGGCTTTCCTGTACAGCTTGGCTTATGGCTTTGTACTCGGATTCCATTGACGACAGACTTACGGACCTTTGATGGTTAGACTTCCATAAGAATGTACCTTCCATACGTCACAACGATTCCTGTCATTGATCTTCTATGGTCCAGATTGCTAGCATGACTTGCATCAGCATAGACCTTGAGTCCACTGTCGTTTGAATCTACCACAAGGCTATATTCTCGGGTTCCTTTCAGGTAGCGGAGAATGCGCTTAGCTGCTTGCCAGTCGTCTGGCTTGGGAGCTGTTGCATACTGCGTCAAAGTGTTTACTGCATACGAGATATCTGGTCTCGTTCCATTGGCTATGTACGAGAGGCAGCCTACAAGTTCCCGCAGAGGAATCTTCTCCTTTCCTGATTGTAGTTCCTGAGCTTCTCCTGTTCTGAGTACAGCTGGTGTGATCACGGCACATGACTCATCCATCTTGAAACGCTCGAGTACTTTGTCAATGTAGTGCGTCTGATTCAATGCTAGCTCTCCTGAATATGTTCTGAAGAACTTTATTCCTAATAGGAAGTTAATTGACCCCAGCGGCCTGATTTTAAAACTTAAAGTCAAGATCTTCTTGGCTAGTGCTCGCATCTTCGGTGTCGACGTCAAGGCAATTGTGTCATCAACATACACAACGAGGATACATATTCCGTCACCTTCGATGATGACAAAAACGCAAGCATCTGTTTTGCATCTATACATGCCGTGCTTCGTCATTTCCTGTGCAAAGCGAATATTCCATTGGCGTCCACTTTGTTTTAGCCCGTAAAGGCTTCTAATGATGCGGCAGACTTTCTCTTCAAACCCAGGTACCTCGAATCCTTCTGGCTGACACATAAAAATTTGCTCCTGGTCTCCCAAAAATCCATTAAGATATGCTGATTGAATATCAAAATGGTCTATGTTGTAGCCTTTAAGTACCGCTGCTGTGACGAGGAGTCGTATAGTGGGTAGGCTGGCAGTTGGACTGTAAGTCTCGAAATATTCGACGCCATATTTTTTTGCGAAGCCCTTCGCTACCAGTCTTGCCTCATAACGCTCCACTTCCCCTGACACATTCTTCTTAATCTTTAGGACCCATTCACTTCCAATGCAGTGTGCACCTGGCGGTAGGTCCACTAAGTCCCAGGTATGATTAGCCACTAGTGCTCCATATTCATCATAAAGTGCGACTTTCCACAAGTCGGCATCAGGACCCGAGAGCGCCTCTTGAACTGTGTTCGGTTCAACTGGATTGGCAAGAAATAAGGCTAAATGTTCATTTATTTCAGGCTCAGTATCGTTGAGTTGTCCATCTGGATGCTTATCCCCTCCCAACGGTAGCTGAGGAAAGAGTTCTGGAACGTTAATCTTTTGGGACTGGACTCTGCTGCGAGTTAAAGGTGGTGACTTAGAAGGTTCAGGCTCAGATGACCTTGGGGGCTGAGCTCCTAAAATCGTAGACTAAATTCTCATAGGTTGGGTTGTTGACCTAGAAGTATCAGTGTCCTGGGGTATAGGTCTAGGTTGTACCTCATTTGGGGCTACTGTCCTTGACGATCGAGCTCCTTGCTGTCCTTTGCTAGTGTCTGGAGTGTGCTGCAGTCGATTAATCACTGGAGTTGTTGACCCTGAAGGGCGGGCTCCATTACTACCGGGTGTCTTGGGATGTCCTACTACTGGGGTAGATGGCCCGGGGAGGTGGACTCCTCTTGTAGGTGATCCGGATTGTACAGTTGCTGGGGTAGTTCCCCCTGAACTAGGGGTCTCCATGGGCGGTTCCAGGGCCTCAAATACTGAATCGAGTAACTCCATCCGAGTTTCAGTAGGTTTTCCATTTAAACGTTGAGAACCCATTACGTCTTCTTGAAACGTGACGTGTCGGTTTACTATTATCACACGATTTTCAATGTCGTATAGTCTGTATGTACGGGAGTCCAGATCATATTACAGCATTATGCATGCTATTCCTCTTGGTTGCAACTTTGATTGTTTCTTGGGTGCTTTCAATGCAAAACACAAACAGCCTATGCTGCGAAAATATTTCACTGTTGGCTTATAGTCAAGATTAAACCCTAACTGTCTTGGTGTAACTAACTTATTTCTTGTATTTGTGAAGTGATTTTTAATATATGCTGCTGTGTTTACCATTTCTGCCCAAAAACTTAATGGCAACTTCGTTGAAACGAGGGTGCTTCTTACTAAGTTCATTATAGAGAGGTTAAGTCTCTCTGCTGTCCCATTCGAGCTAGGAGAGTAGGGGGGGCTGTACTCGTGTTTAATGCCTCGTGCCTCAGTGCCAGGATGTGGAAACATCTGCACATGGGCAGATGTTCACAATCAGAACTTTGAACCTGTTGCTAGGGAAGTGACGTTTTTCCACCAGAAAGTTACTTCCTCACTAGCTGCCGACCAAGAAGGTTGGCCTAACTTTTAGACCTAAATAATTAGAATGTAGATAATGTAACCCTTAACATTTTGTGTTCCTGAAACGGGAATAAAACCCGTGTTTACTTTGGTAATGTCTCGCAAGTACTTTTTTAGGGCAATGGGTAAGCAATAAGCATTCACGATCCCCTTCTAGGGCCTTTATCAGTATGTGCCGAACCACTTGCGTCACACCTTCTTATCTCAACAGCATGATGCATTGCCATCTGGTCATCTTGGCATCGCAAAGACAATGGAGCGGCTCCGTTCGATTGCGTTCTGGCCAGGCATGTTTCGATACGCCAAACAATACGTTCGTTCTTGCCACAATTGAAGCCAAGTCAACACGGAAAGAAAGGGCTGATGACTCCCGTCCTTCCTACAGCACCAATGAGTAATTTGGGCATCGATTTCGTCGGACCTAACCCAGCGACCACACAGGGTAACCGTTCCATTCTGACGATTGTGGACTACTTCACCAAGTGGGTCTGGTTTGTTCCTACTCGACATGCGACAGCTCGAACAGCCGCCGTTCACCTGATCAAGAACGTTGTGCAAACCCATGGGCCTCCACGAGTCCTCATTTCGGACAATGGACCAGCCTTCGTATCAAGACTCATGACTGAGCTTGAGCAGCTTACAAAGATGGAACACCACAAGACCTGTGCCTATCACCCGCAAGCCAACGCTACGGAACGCATGAACAGAACCTTGAAGAGTGCTCTACGTACGTACATTGACATGAACCACAACTCTTGGGGACCCGTACTACCTAATCTGGAAGTCGCTTTCAGAACCATGCCTCAAGCCATACTTCCTCATGCATGGACTGGACCCCTGGAATGTAGCGAAACTCGTCTGTCTACCTGTTCAGAAACCAAACCAAACTTTGGACGAATATCTAGAGGAACATCAGCGCCATCTGAAAGAAACGAGGGACGTGGCTCGTGCTCATCTTCATGAGGCCGCACGTACTTCCAAGATAGCCTATGACAGCCGACGAAGAGATTCTCATTTTGCCGTGGGTAAACTGGTGAAACTTAAGGCTCACTACCAGTCAAGTGCTGCGAAGGGTATTGCAAAGAAGCTAGCTCCATTGTACTTAGCCCCGTACTGTGTTCTCGAGAAGAAACACGATCTGAACTACATTGTCCAGAATATTGATGACCTCAACGACAAGCGTACCGTCAACGTTGTCAACGTAGAACCCTACTACGATTCGATCAACATGACCGACGATGCACCGAACTTGCCTCCTTCAGACGAAGAACCTTTCTTTCATCCCGATCTTCCAGCGATTGTTCTTGTCTTGAAGTTTTGGGACGGTCAACAACCTATACCTTCCGACGACCCACGTGATGCTTTGCAAGGGGGTGTAAAGTAATTTTGGCAGAAGACAACCGAATATGACGCCATTCCGCACTACTGCATGAAGTGAGGATGTTGGTAACCAGCGCCAACGACGGTGAATCCGAATTCTTCGGACCGTTCCGTATCCTCAACAGGAAAACCCAATTCCTCTACGGCATCCAACGTGTGAGTGATCCAGACGACATTCGGCACCAAGCTCATGTCTTCAGCTTGACTCCGCTCTCACAAGTGACACCCATCAGTGTAAAGTATAGAAAGTGTGACGAATATGAAGGTGTAATGTCGATAAACTGTCCATCGAGGTGGTTGACGACTTACCATCTGATAAACTTTCCTTCAGTGGTGAAGTGGGGTCAGTCTCTGATGAACTGTCTGTCAGTGCTCTAGACCCGCCTTCTTCTCGAAGTGCTTCAGGTGAAAGTGAATGGGAAGATGTTAGGCAACCGTGGGAGATCACGTCCTGCGACCCAGGGAAGTTGAAGTTCATTTTTCGCAAATCTCCAAGTTTCCGCTGTGTCAAAGGTGCTGCCACCACAAGCGTCGGTCGACCTAAACGGAACGTGATGAAGCCATTGCGATACAGGCTTCTGCACCTCCGCGAGTCAGAGTCGGGCGGCGTCAAAGATCTGGCCTCTTTTGAAGTCCTAAATTCGGAGTGGTCAAATGTGACTTGCTCTCATTGTTAATTTTGTCGCAACCAAATATGAATGGTGGTGAGGTACTTCGGGGTTTTATGAATCAATTTGTTTTCCTGTATTCTTTGTAGTGACTTTGGGGTTTCTTGACGTCATTTGTGGAAACCTTGCTCACGTTCTCGTGTAAGCTTCTGGAAAGTTGTAATTGTTGCCTGTGTCTCCACACTTACGGTGCAGGCAATTGGGGTCTTGGCTTCTCTCGACATTGCTTTTGAGCCTGAACTCGCCTTGGCAAGAGGGCAATTGCTTGATGTGAGTGTCGTGAGGTCATATGTATCCTGCCTAGGGAATGCACTGGAGTGATAAGGGGGAATGGTTTAAGGAAAGAATGTGGAAGATACACACGAGTTAGGATTGGTCGATCTCCCGAAACGTCTTAATCCCGTCAAGTGTCACTGATGTGATTGCTTTGCATGTAATTTTTTCTTTGTAACAGTTTGAAACTTGTTTAAAACATTGAAACAATGTTTACTCAATGTTTGGTGGTGGGGAGTGTGTCACGAGTCTCAGCAGGCCTTGGCTTACTACGTCCTGCTTCTCCTGCTCGCCGCACTGCAGCAGCGCTGTATGCGAAGCTCTGCTAAGACAATGAACCGTTTCCCGCGCACACTTGGCGTGCTACTCGAGTTGATGCCGACACGGCAACATTTAGTGCTCTGCTTGTAAGATGTTTCCGATGATTAAAACCGAGATAGGAAGATTCAGCTTTCTGACTGAGTTAATCCGGCAGTCAGGTGACATCCCCGCACGTAACTGCAGGGTGTCAACCTGACAATATATATATACACGTCTATTGCCGTGCATGATAAACTTTGACAACCATCATGTTGTAATCATAATCTTATCCAGGCCAGTCTCAGAGTAGAGCGTTTAGAACTAAGATTAGTGTCGGTATTCACAATAATACAAAATTGGCCTTCAAACAACGGTGTGATTAGGATTATTGTTTTCCAATTTCATAGTCGGAATCTAGTATGGAGTTTTCCAAATCAGAACGCTCACCATATGCAATACCTATAAGACTTACAACAAATTATGATTTGTGTTTAATTTGTCAAGAATTAAAAAATGATCAGCTAGTAATTAATCCCAAGCCTGGCAGTTTAGTGAACGTTCTAACTGTATTCGTGAGTTGTCTGACTATGATTACGGGTTGTAGCCTCGAAAAAGAAGAATCAGAATGTGTTTATTGGGTATTGGCCCGTAGCAATGCACCCTAAGAGAAGACAATTAGACAATGACAATGCAGAACGTTTGCTCGTCAACAATGCAACTTGGCACCTGTCCTGTTATAAGAAACCACAAACAAAACAATTCACGCTCGTGCACGTGAAAGTTATACCAGAAAAGTACAGTTTCAAATAATCCTCCCTCTGTTAGCACTTCAGCGCGTATTACACGTTCGGCTATGCCAGTCAAAAACAAAAACGACGCGAAAAATTATTTCTTTTGTGACAAAGAGGGCTCCGAAAATAATACATTATGCAAGGTTGAAACTAAAACTGCCTGCGCTCATTTAAAGGCAGCCATTGAAGTTAGCAATTCAGAAAATCTAAAGATCTGTCTTAATGCAGATGTAGACAATGAGGACGCCATCGCTATGAATTTTCATTATGTTAACACAGCAAGTTAACAATCTACTGAGAAAAAACACTACAAAAACAGCTGAAGTTAACCCATCATCAACTGCCGAAACAGCTTCCATTGCTGCATTCATGAGTATTCTTGATGCCTACCTTGGGGAAGGGAAAATTACCGATATGGGAGCGTTATACATGACGTAGAGAACATATGCCAACGAAATGGTGTACAGGAACCTATTTACTACCGGCAACATCTACGAGAGTTTATTGCTGTAGATATACCTGATGTTGAATTTAGTAAAGAAAAGAGATTAAATGAGCCTGACCGTGTTCACTTGAAAAGTGTGAGAGAAGCTGCTGTTCATTACTTGGAAGATGAAGAAGATACAACGCAAGAATTGAAAACACTTTGCAAAGCAGCAGCAATACCATGACGACGTGCTGAAAAGGTTTGAAAATGGGAGTTCGGTGGATCACTAACAGAAGGAATGAATGGCATAATCCCTGTTCAGTTATCCATTTTCATGCATTGGTTTGTTCACGGACGTGCGACAATTACCAATAGCAAGAGCACCTTAGAACAATTTGATAAGAAAGTCAACACAGTGATGGACTCTCTTATGTGTACATATCTCTCAAACAAGCAATTGTTAAAGGCAAACAATACCACTGTATTACGTCATTGCCGGGATTTCCCTCGGCCTGTAGCAGTAGGACTTTCGGTACATCACAAAAACAGAAGTGCATTACTGGTTAATTTGCTCCATAATTATGGATGTTCCATAGCATACCGCAAGAATCTTAGAATTGAGACGGAACTGGCTGCAGCTGTGATAAAGAAAATGGATGAGAATGATGGTGTTTTCGTACCTTCTAGCTTGGTAAAGGGTCGCTTGGTGTATTTCGCTCTTGACAATATGATAATGAAGATTCATACGGATGGCATCCTCATTGTCTACAGATGCATTAAGACGGATCTTCTGATTTCATGAATTGCTAACTTCAATGGCTGCCTTTAAATGAGCGCAGGCAGTTTTAGTTTCAACCTTACGTAATGTATTATTTTCGGAGCCCTCTTTGTCACAAAATAAACAATTTTTCACGTAGTTTTTGTTTTTTCTGGCATAGCCGAATGTGTAATATGCTCCGAAGTGCTAACAGAGGGGGGATTATTTGCAACTGTACTTTTCTGTTTCACATGCACGAGCGTGAATTGTTTTGTTTGTTGTTGCCTTATAACAGGACAGGTGCCAAGTTGTATTGTTGAGGATCACGCTTTCTGCATTGTCATTGTCTAATGTCTTCTCTAAGGGTGCATGGCCATTGGCCGATACCCAATAAACACATTCTGATTGTGATTCTTCTCTTCCGAGGATACAACCCGTAATCATAGTCAGACAACTCACGAACACAAGTTAGAACGTTCACTAAACTGCCAGGCTTGAAATTAATTACTAGCTGTTCATTTTTTAATTTTTTAACAAAGTAAACACAATTCATAATTTTTGTTGTAAGTCTTATAGGTATTGCATATGGCGAGCGTTCTGATTTGGCAAACTCCTTACTACATTCCTTCCTGTTAGACGGTTTTGCTAGCTGTCCCTGTCCCTGCAGCTGTTGCTCTTGGGCAGCAAGTCTCACCCTTCTCTAACACGGTCTTTAATAGTGCTGGCAAGCTCTCGCTCCATTGTTGTCTGTCTGTTGCAAGAAATTGCGCCTTGCAAGGCAACCATTGTTGTTGGTTTTTATAGTGTTGTTTGTTAGTTGCTTCAGTCCCCTTTTAACTGGAAGCTCCTTTTTTACTGATTCAAGGGTGCAGTCCGCGCCCTTTTCCGTGCTCATGTCCGAGCAGAGTTTTACCTTTTGTTATGGTTGAACTAGCGATGCCTAAGGCCATGTAAGGAACCCACCTAGCAATGTCGAGCTGACCAAGGACGACGGACTTTCCATATTCTCGAACTTCCGTCAAATAAGTATCCAAAACATGGTACTCATTAGTGCTGCTATTTCTACCAGGCCTGCCCCAAAGTCTTTACGCTGAAGTAAGCTAAACGTTATCACTTGTAAGTGAGCTGTGCAACTTTTCCTTGTACCATATTATGTTTTGGAAACCAGTAATTAAAAACCCAGGAGTTATGACGAAATGAAAGTTCCAAGGCGTCATTATTTCCTTGTCTAACGTTGCCACTACACTTGCATCGATGATCCACGGATCAAACTCTGACGCCCTTTTGTCCCCAATATGCCCCAAACCATTTCACGAACAAGCTCCCATCAGGAATTGTCCCACGAATGGTTTGTCCACAGGCATATTCCATCTTCGTCCAGACAAACGAAACTATCCAACATCTCTTAAGTTTCAACCTAACCACCTTTGTCATGAAGATTCAAAATAACCCGGTGTCCACATTTTTGGTAGCAGTGTGTCGCTCTACGACAATTTTGCGTTCGCTGATTGCAGAGCACAACACGATCGTTACGTTTACGCCCCGTTTGCCTTGACGTTACTGAAATTTTGGTAGCGATTAACCCCCATTATGGGACAAGACAAGCCCCAATCCTGCAGCTAACCTTTCCCGCAGCTTAACTGAGACAGCCCGTCAAGTAGCGCCTACAGTGAATAGCCAACCAAAAGTACTTCCCACGGCTTACACGAACTTCATCACCTCATATAGGCGTTCGTATGTATTTTGTGCTCTACATACCTGTATTTGATACCATGCGTAACCTGGCAATGTTGATTTAATAGTGCACTTATTTTCGTATTCGTAGCTTGTTTACACTTTTGATAATACGTTTTACAATGTTTTGTGACATGTGAATTTGCCTATTTCTGTACTTTTCAGAAACCGTATCCTTTGCCAATTACGTAGTATTTATAGAATATTAATGCTGTGTGACCTAGAATAATATTAATGCTATGTGAATAATGTTGCGTGATTTAACCTATGGTGTAACTTATGCCAGTTTACAACACGATTGTGTAGAGCATTAATTAAGTAACGATAACTCTGTGACGCATTTCGATAATTCCTTGCCCATAGCTGTGATTTACCGTAAAACCACGTATGGTCTTTTACGCGAGTGTTAGATTAAACCACGATTTACCGTGGAGCTGCGCTTTATGTAAGGTTAGACAACGAATTTGAGACGCCCTTTTGATAATTTGGCAACATAACTTAGCCCCCAACGTGACACGATTCCCCTGATAACGTTAGATCTGGACTTTAGCAACCTCAAACCCTTCCTTTTATTGTGTTTGACACAGGTTTTGATTTTCATGCGCATGCTGCGAAAACTTTTTTTCCATATCAACAACCAAACTAGTATTTTCCCAAATAGTGAGTTTGCCTGCAACCTACTCATAACAGCCCAGGTTCCCTTTATGCATTATAACATATTCATTGAAGCTTCTCCACGGGATTTTAACGCAGTTAGCCCAGTTTTTAAGTGAAATCCTGATATATCAATGGAATTTATCCGATTTATTAACGGATTCTTCAGTTTTCATGGTAAACTGGTAAACCTACAAGTTGTATACCTTGTTAATGGTAAATTATAAAATGGGGCCTGCCCCCCTCCCCCACTTCGTGGCATGAACCCATCTCCCTCCTGTGTTCATTTTGTATGCATATCGCATATTTTAGCTTTGTGAAACGGCCATTTCGGCAGCCTATGTTGAGTGAATGTCAACATTTCGGGATTTTTCCTTTCTTGCTTGACACGGTTTATGCGTTTTCGCATTTTTTACTTCTTTCCGCTGCTCTTTGTATTTTCTTCCGGATTTTACGATTTCCCTAGGATTTTTCGGCATTTTCCCCTCTAATGCCACTCTTTCCTTGTCCGTGTGCGTAGCATAACGTTACGGTGCACACATTTACACGTTTAACACCTGTATTTGGTGACGACTATGTATATTAAGCCTTGTTTACTAAACTTTTTCAAATGCGGACCGTAGTGGCCTATGGCCTTAGCCTTGGGGAAAAGGGTGTTTCTCCCCCCGGCTGCACCCTCTACCAGTGGCGCAACTGCAACCATTCTTAACCACATTGACGTACCACACCGGCGAGACCTAACTCGAAAGGTTCGCGTGGAACTGGCCACGACTGGTGCGTTCACTATAGGTTACAGTATTGGTGATGTTTGTAATGTGGGGATGACTCCCGATGGGACACAGTATAAGAATCATGTGACACTACGTGATGTCATACTGGTCCCTAATGCTCAGACGAACCTCGTTTCTCTTGGTATGCTGTTGCGCTCGGGTTACAACTGTAACACCCGCCGAGGGGGACAAGCGACCTTACCCCCTAAATCTCTTCTTCAAAGAGAAGGGCAACCTCTTCGAGACGTAATGCAGTCAAGTACCCCTCTCCTAGAGAAACAAGTCAAGATCCGAGGCTCTCCCACCAGTTTCCAGCGACCCTATCACCCATCGAACTAGGGCTGCTGTAACCCGCCTGCCAGAGGAGAAGCCACGTCCCTGCACAGGCACCTCCAACACGACCTCAACTGGACACCATTGAAGAGGATGATGATCCGGCTGATAGAGACAAAGCTGTTGCCTCAGGGCCTTCGCCTAACTTGGACTTTATCTACGCCCCGCACGAGGCGTGGGCCTTCTGCGGGAACATGGAACCTCGGCCACACGATCGAGATCCCGTAACTTTTAGGGAAGCCATGGAGCGCCCCGATAGAGCCGAATAGAAATCCGCCGTCCAGGCCGAACTGGACATGTTAGATGTCCTTGCTGTGTGGGAGTTCGTCCCTCGTCCCATAGGAAAGAAAATTCTACGATCCAAGTGGGTTTTCACTAAAAAGTATAACTCCGACGGATCTCTACACAAATGCAAGGCAAGACTTGTAGCCTGTGGTTCAAACCAAAGACCAGGCATCAACTTCCTCTACAGTGATTCCCCCGTTGTCAAGGCACAATCCTTGACAATTATGCTGAGCCTAGCTGCGTCCAGGTCTAATTCCATACGCTGCTATGATGTAGCTTCGGCCTACATCCGCTCACGAATTGACGTGGAGGCCTACCTGGCGCCGCCGGCGGGATGCCCTACCGCCCGGAGATGTCGTTTGCCACCTTTTAAAAGCTTTGTACGGACTTCCTTCCTCCGGACGGTGTTGGTTCTTACATCTCCGTGACACCCTACTTAAGTGTGGCCTCCGACAACTCCAGAGTGACCCCTGTGTGTTTATCCTCAAGAGGGACACAAGGTTCATGGCAATGTGTGCCCAAGTCGACGAATGTCTGTCCAAGGGCGATGACTCACTCATGGACGAGGTTGCAGCAGACATAAACACCTACTTCACCTTTACTCTGACTTCCACATACTGTACTTGGGTTACTACCTCGCAGCGAATGAACTTGGGATCTCTTTCTCACAACAGAAATACATTGACCGTGTAGTCGAGGCTCTGCACCTCGAGAATGCCAAACCTGTACATTCGCCTATGGTACTCTCACAACGCTTGGACGATTTCTCCGAGTCGCCGGCCTGTGACGTGGTGACATATCAGACAATAATAGGCTCACTGCAGTACATAGCGCAGGGTTCCAGACCGGATATAGCCTTTCCTGTTTGCTCATTATCCCGCTTCTCGCAGTCCCCGAGAGTGATCCACCTAGAAGCGGCGAAAAGGGTGGTAAAGCACCTACGGACTACACGTTCCTACCGGATGGTTTATCCTTGGGGAGCTCCTCCGAGCCTCACCAGTTCATCAGACGCTTCATGGAGTACCACGTATGATGGGAAGGGGTTTTCAGGTTTCTTGGTGACTGTTTACGGTGCTCTGGTGTTCTGGAAGTCCAAGAAACAGAGCGTCACATGCTTAAGCAGCATGGAGGCAGAACTGGTAGCTGCAACTGAGTGCGCCCGAGAACTATTGTGGACATATGAGCTGCTCTCTGAGCTAGGAGCTGCCCATCCTCCCGCCTATCCCCTGCCGCTTGCTACTGATAGCCAATCTTTAATTGCTCTCGTTCACAAGCTCAATTTAGGGGCACAATCGAAGCATTACGTCAGGAAGGTTTGGTATCTCCGTGACCTCGTAGCGAAGGAAAAGCTCGAATTGTGCTATGTCCCTACGGAGACTCTAATACCAGATGTCTTCACCAAGCCTGCTGGTTCTGCCCGGTTGCGCTGTTTTCTACAAGCTTTGTGTTTATTTACGGCTTCTCATACAGTGTAAATTATTTATTGATGTTTTGTGTTTCTTGTGTATCCCTTGGATTAACCTCTCTAACAAAGTATGTTTAAATTTATTCTATTATCTCCTGTAATAATGCGTTCCGACTTGTGCCTTAACACATAACTCTTACTTAGAACTTGATATTGTATTTTCTTTCTGGTTATCTTTTACGGCACTTATGCTGCCTTCGGCCCTTGTTTGGGCTATGCTCTGATATATTGTATTTTACTATTGTATTTTCCCTGAAGACTAGCTCTTGTCAGTTGCTATGTTGTATTTATGGTAATAAACCCTTGTTGGGCTTTGCTATTCTAACTATGTAACTTTTGTATTTGCTTTCTCTTGTCAGAGAACTTGCTTACGACTGTGTCTCCTTTGAGGTCTGTAATCGTACCAACGCTCAGCTACCCACATGGACATGCCCCTTTACACGCCCACGAGGGGAGGGGGGACACAGCCCAATCCCGATGTACAATTCGTAAATGTACTTAATTGCCGAAAGTGTTTCTCCATAAACGGCCGGATTGTATCTTTTTTTGTCCTGTAATGTGCGTGACAAGTGTCTTACCTGGTTATTTTGCATTATTTTGCATTAAAGTTGTAACCTTACTCTGGGCAAGAACTTGCCAGCCCTCGAGGGGGAAATGTTAGACGGTTTTGCTAGCTGTCTGGCTGTTGCTCTTGGGCAGCTAGTCTCCCCCTTCTCTAACACGGTCTTTAATAGTGCTGGCAAGCTCTCGCTCCATTGTTGTCTGCCTGTTGCAAGACATTGCGCCTAGCAAGGCAACCATTGTTGTTGGTTTTTATAGTGTTGTTTGTTAGTTGCTTCTGTCCCCTTTTAACTGGAAGCTCCTTTTTTACTGATTCAAGGGTGCAGGCCGCGCCCTTTTCCGTGCTCATGTCCGAGCAGAGTTTTACCTTTTGTTATGGTTGAACTAGCGATGCCTAAGGCCATGTAAGGAACCTGAAGTAAGCTAAACGTTATCACTTGTGAGTGAGCTGTGCAACTTTTCCTTGTACCATATTATGTTTTGGAAACCAGTAGTTAAAAACCCAGGAGTTATGACAATCCCCAAATGAAAGTTCCAAGGCGTCATTATTTCCTTGTATAACGTTGCCACTACACTTGCATCGATGTTCCACGGATCAAACCTCTGACGCCCTTTTGTCCCCAATATGCCCCAAACCATTTCAAGAACAAGCTCCCATCAGGAATTGTCCCACGAATGGTTTGGCCACAGGCATCTTCCATCTTCGTCCAGACAAACGAAACTATCAAACATCTCTTAAGTTTCAGCCTTACCACCTATGTCACGAAGATTCAAAATAACCCGGTGTCCACAATTCCGATTAAGAAATTGGAAAACAATAAGCCTAATCACACCGTTGTTTGAAGGCCAATTTACTATAATAGTGAATACCGACACTAGTCTTAGTTCTGAATGCTTTACTCTGATACTGCATATGATTATGAGTACAACATGATTGTTATCAAAGTTTATCTCAATCTTGCCTCAGAAGATGATGTACGACGTATATGCCGCCGGCGAACAATGTTGAAACGTCTTATTATAAGCGCCATCTAACGACAAACTGCGGAAGTTATTCTTACTGCCACTAGCTGCATCAGCATCAGAATGCCTGCATCCTAGTGAAATGCGTTCGCCTCAGCGTTGATATTTCGGGAACCATTCAACCGATTTTTAATTTCTATAGCTTATTTTAAAGCTAACAGAATTTACTATAATCTAATTCCCATGAAAGTATTTGTGCCAGTCTGGTTGTTTGGCCGTTATTTCCAACTAAGCATAAAAAATTGAGTAAAAAATCAGGCATTTTTATGTTTGCGAGCCTATACCGTGAAATCCTTTGCATTTTTGGTATTGACTCGTAGGACTTTAACGGCAGCGTACCTCAATTGCCCAAATTAAAATATTTTAATTGTTTGTCAAATAATCTAGTAATATCTAACTACCGTCGGTGGCACTGTTTGCTTTCCATATTAATGCAACTAGTGCCGTCATCTTGTCACATCTCTTACAAACCATCAGGTTTAGCGGAAGTGGGGAGGCGGGTGGGTTCTACTGAAGTTAAGTATTTTAGGATAGTAATAACTAATTTTATAGTGTTAACATTCCGTTTTTTACCCTTCAGGAATATATGCAGGGACAGTTAGAACCTGATGCTAGAATAAAATTTTATACCATTGTAACGGCGGGTGCTACAACGGCGTAGGTGCTTGTAGCATCGCCGGACGCCTGGTGTAACTGGATCTGACTATCTATCACTCTGTGTTGCTTTCGCGTATTTTTTCGGTTAAATAGCACAACTGCTACTGTCCTGATGTAGGGAATGGAGCATTGAAGTCCTAATCTAAGACCTAAATAGTGAATAAATAGTGGGTAACACTGCCACCAAGGTGGGAATAGGCTAGCTAAGTTAAATTTGAAGAGAATCATCTTAAATACTAACTTCTAGCGAACAACGAACGAATAAACCGTTGGACGTTTAAAACTCCTGGTTTTTATTTTAAACAAACATGAGAAAAATATAACACTTTATTTTTGGATTTACAACTTAGGTTAGGTTATAAATGACAGGGGGAATTTACATTAAATTCAACTTGAACAAGAATTATGTTCACAAAAACAATTTCAAATAGAAACAGTGAGTTGTCGGCAACGGCGATTTCGCAAACGAGCCCTCTAAATTACAAACAGCCTTGGCTGACTTATAATAGTAGACCTGGTTTTACAGTTATGTTTCTACGTGATAAAACAAAGAATTAAACCTCCTAGAGTTGCTGTTGATAAGCCAACTCCTCAAATTACAAAAGCCTCAGCTACTTATAAAGTCCATCTGGAGTGAATAATCAATGGATCCCCCACGAAGATCAAACCGTCCGTGTTTACATTAAACTGCGTTTAAAGAAACGATAAAAATAAAACTGGTTTTTAGTAAGGGACCGTGAACCCTTAAGTTATGGCCGTTAACGTCCGAAAATGCCGTTTGGCTTAACGCACCATAAGTTTAACATCAAAGCTACGAGGTTAAGTTAAAATTAAACTATAAATTTTGACGTGTGAGTCCAAAAAATAAAATTTCAATCTAAACTAAGTTACATACGAACCAACTACCTTTGCCCGGCATGGCAACAATCGGACCGCGGCATCTCCACTCCCGACCGGCGTAGCGACCTCTAGCTTTGAGAATCCTGAAAAGCTGTGCTAACGAAATTCTCCTGGGTCTGGGTTTATATGCCCTCTGCCTGGCTGGCAGGTAGAGGGAAAGCGCGGCCCTGTAGGAGAGCGATGGAGGGGGTGAGTGGGGAAGAGGTGGACACTTGGAGGAGGAGGAGACAGACCAAAACCTGCCGAGCTGTCACTAGCGGAAGTTGGCATGACGGCGTGGACGGGCAGGGTAGCTGAGCGCTCCGAGTGGATGGAGAATTGAATGCAGTGTTTTGGTTGGACGGGAATTGCGGAGGCTGCATTAACAAAGAGGATTGCCGACTTGGGAGCGTTAGAGGCCTGACTTGAAAGTGCAAGTAAGTTTTAAACTCATAACAACGTGAATTTAGGCCTATAAAAATAAACTACGATGTTATGCATCGCAACTATTGAAGGAAGGGGGGGGGGAAACGAAGCGTTAGCTCAGAATTATTATTTGACTTTGGGAATGAAATTGTATATACAAGGCATGATTTTTATTGAAGGAAAGCTAGTTTGTTTTCGTTTTTAGAGGTTTGCTACGGTCGGAGTTTGGATGGAGATGCTAAAAAAAATAAAAATAAAAATACACACTGGGTCCGTAAAATAAACAAATATAAAAAGTTGAGCTCCGGTAGGGTTCATGGCAAGAAGTTAAGTTTACCAAAGTGCATTAAGTGCAAAAATCAAAGGATTAAATATTCCAGCTAGTTAAATATGCTATAACGCAGGTTAGGTTAGTTTTTAAAAGTCGTTTGCAGAAGCAGACAAGTGGTTTGATCGTCGGATATTTTTCATGAATAAACAATGTCGTCACCTGTTACAAATAAAAAATATCGTGTGTTTTACACCTAAAACAGAACTAAGCTGGTGGTGTTTCGGCTTTATGCCTAAGAGAACAATATACAATATTTACATTTTTAAATCGAGATCGCCATAGAGACGATGTTCTTCAGGTGTGGAAGAATTCTGCCCTTAGGTTTTTGGCTTAGCGGTGTTGAGGTGTCCTCACCACGAATGTCTAATAGAGACCACGTTTACACGCCCCCACACGGAGGAATTTATTCGGGGTTCCTGTCGAACTCCAAATAAATGCTACAACAGAAAGGTCAGTGCACACAAAATATGCCAAAGAACAACACTGCCAAGCCATGTAAATAAATTGCATAAATAAATGCACCAAGGAATACACCTTCTGAGGAATACACCTCCCGTGAAATACATCACCACAAGTTATAAAAATACACTGTTTACAAAAAATAAAAATGTCCATTTTATATTTTTGGGGGACTGACGTTTTTGTGGCTCAAGAAATTTTTGTAAATAAAAATTACAAGTTTAAAGGGACACTATTTGCAAAAATCAACTTAGTGCTGTCCGCGCTGCTTGTTGCAGGAAATTCGTACAGGTCACGAAGAAAATTGGAGCAAAAAACAAGCTATATAAATAAAAACGCTGTTTTTGGATTATAGTAAGTTACAGTTTCAGGGTTTTTGTAGCTGTTAATTCAAATGAGATAATCGCAACATTTAATGCTCTAACCAGTCAGCCATGCACAGAAAGTTATTTTTTTTATCTGGGAAAACCTCGAATAAAGACCCCTGGGCGCACTCCTCAGGACCTAGCTTGCGATAAGGTTCGGAATAGAGGGTACTATAAGCGCATGCACAACTATCAGCTCTATTTAAAGTTAACAGACTACCACTGGAGTGGTTTAAGGTTACCAAACAACTTGTTTTACATAAAATTTGTTTACACTGAAGGGTTTAGAGATGGAACCCATAACTTAAAACATTGTAGCGGCGCTTACAGGGTCTTGAGGTGCCTACTGTCTATAGCACCGACATCTGGCGTACATGTGGTAATCGCAGAGTAAATCATAAGTGGCGGTTTTTACTTTGTTGTGAAAACAGCATAGCGTGTCTACTGCACGGTTAGGAGAAGAGCGTCAACGTCCTAACTAAACTTTTATGACCTATCTATCACGGTTTACTGCCACCACGATGGGTAGTTAATTTAATTGCCTACTTCGGAGTTAGAATAAAAATTGATTTGTAATTAAAATAACCCTTGCAAATTAAATCGGACTCGAAGTCAAAATTGGTTGTTCAAAACAACTTTCTTTTCTGTTTTAATAAAACATGATTTATACACACGGAGTAACTAGTTGGTTACAAAAATAAAACTGGGGCTTTACAATTAAAAGCACACGATTTACAATTAAATCGACAAAATGAACAATTCAAGTTCACAACAAAATTTGGACTAGAAAAAAGTCGGTTTGAGTTATCGCAACTCTCTAAGTTACAAACATGACCCTTGCAGAATGTAAAATAGTCGTTGAAAGCTTTAGCAACTCTTGCACTAAAGTCAATCAATCAATCACACTGAATCAAGATTAGTGTTACAAGGAAAAATACCTTTTTGAAAACTCCTGCTTCAACAATAACACATGCGAGATCTCGGTGATCTTAGATTATTTAACGGACACTGAGTCCGTAAACAAAGAAAACAAAGCCGGTTTTTAGGAAGGGGACCTTAAACCCTTAAATCATGGGTGCCCTAAACCAAAATGCCGATTGCGTTTGGCTACCCACAAATTCCCTCAAAGACTAGAAGTTAGTTTATGTTTTTAAAGACTAAAAATTTAGAAATTCTGTTCTAAAAATTAAATTCTAATAAACTAGTTACCCTTTGAACCACTACCTTGCCCGGCATGGTAACCTTCGGACTGGACATCTCTGCTCCGACCGCCGTAGTGACCTCTAGCCTGAGTCCTTGAGCTATGCTAACGAAGATTTCTCCTGGTCTGGTTATATACCGGCTGCCTGTCTGCAGGTAGGAGGGAAACCGCGGACCTGTAGGAGAGCGACGGAGGGGGGGTGTGAGGTAGAGGGGTCGCTTTGGGAGGAGGAGTGACTGACCAAAACCGGCCGAGCTGGCACTACCGGAAGTCGGCCATGACAGCGCGGACGGCTAGGGTAGCCTTGCACTCTGATTGGTGGGGAGAAAAAATACTGAGTTCGGATTGGAAGGAGCTTGGATGGCAAAGGGATTTGCCGACTTCGGGTGTTTTTAGAGGCCGTAGCTTGAGTAGTGCATTGAGTTAAACTCATAACAACGTGAAATAGGCCTATACATTTTTTTTTATAAAACCCACAATGTTAGGCATTGCAACTATTGAAGGAAGGGGGGACGAAGTTCGATGCTCAAAGTTAAAATAAATTGTTATTAATTGAAGGCAAAGGCTTTACTGTGCATTCGGAATTTGAGATCACTATGGTCGGAGCCCTGAAATAAAAATACAAGATACACACTGAAAATGTCCGGTAAAATAATCGTAGTTGTTTTGCCATATTGAACAAGGTAGGGTTCATGAGAAAAGATTACGTTAAATATTGCTTTTATAAAAGCCTAGGCAAAAGATTAAATAAACCAGCTTGTGTTTTGAAATGCTATAACGCATAAAAGTTAAATGTATTATTGCAGCCGCAGATAATAACGCTAGTGTAGTCAAAGTTTTCATTGATGCTAAAATCGTCACCTTAGTAAAATAAAAACATTGAAGACGTAATAAACATGTAAACTAGCACAGCACTAAGCTAGTCGGCTTTATGCCTAGAAATAAATTCGAGAAGTACAAATAAATATTTACATGTTTGTCTTTCGGAAAATGGCGACGGAGATTGCGTGCGTCGGCGCTCAGTTTGAGCACTTTTTCAAAGGAAGCTGTAGACCAAAGTATGGTGAAATTTCAAGTTCTGTTTTCACAGGATGTTAGATAAAGTTCAGGTTTATTAAGAGCTGCAAACAGGAGTCGATGAAGTCCATTTTCTTGGGAGATACGAATTTTTAAACTTGGAAGTGAAAAATAGGCCTAGCGCCTTTTTGGCGCTAAGAAAAAAAAAGTGTCCCCGAGTTGTTGATGGTTGGTGTCGGGTCTCCTAACCAATCGACAGGAAATTTAGGCCTCATACCTTTACATGCCCCCCAACGGGAGATTTTATTCGGGGTTCCTGTTGGACTCCAAATAAAAGCCTACAAAAATGATTAGTGCACATCGGTATGTCACAATACAAGTTGCCAAGCCATGTAACTAAAAATCTGCAAAGAAACACTCTTGGTTTATGCAATCAAACAACATAGGAAGTTCCAACTCCTATAAAGTTTGTCGTTTGCCATTTACTTTCAAAATGAGCGAAAAAGGTTTTTGAGCTACTTGTTCCTAGCCCCGGATCGACAAGTTAAAAGTACACTGTTTACACAAAATTTAAAATTACCATTTTATTTTTTTTTTTTGGGGACTGACGTTTTTGTGGTAAAGTTAACTTGAGCAAAAAAAAATTTTACATTTTATAAAATCACTAATTGCAAAAATTAACTGAGTGCTTGTCCGCGCTGCTTGTTGCAGGAAATTCGTACAGAGCACACAGGAAATTGGAGCAAAACAAAAAATGAAAAGAAACACTATTTTCGAAAGTTAACGAAAATTAAAGGTACATGTTCAGAGTTTGTTGTTTCGTTTTAACAGACAAATGAGGCCATCTACTGCTCTGGTAATATGTCCCTAGCCGTTCTGCCTTTACTCTAGTCTAGCCTTTTTATTATCCCGGAAGGCTGCGATCAAAACCGACGGACGCATATCAATAAACCTAGCCTGCGATAGGGGTCAGAAAATTGTATACTATGGGTACGCATAAAATGACCAGCTCTATTTACTGCAAAACTACTCCCACTGGGATGGTTTCAGGTTACCAAACAACTTGTTTACAAAGGAAATTTAAGCACAGAAGGGTTTTGTGGTAGACCCCATAACTTACACATAAGATACAACGCTGGAAGGTTTTATGGCGTATACCCAACAACCGTTTAAACAGGGCTATCCTTTATCTCCCAGGGGTAGACAGACAAATTTTTATAAAGAAAAATGTTTCGTAAAAACTTAAAGAGGAGCTAGCCAGGGACCACTAAACTCCCGTAGAATGATCCTAATGAACATTTAAACGTGTCGTATAATCTCTGTAAATATCCTTCCACACAGGAAGGCGTTGATATTGACAGGGAGAATAACATAGGCACTTAAAATTTAGGTGTAAGGTCCGAATTGGGAAAGCTGACAGTTTCTTTGAGTGAGGTTGTCCTGACAACGTACCTCTTAACCATTAGAAAAAAATTTTAATAATAAAAATAGTTGCAGAGCAAATTTTGGCTCCACCACTAGTTTAGTTTTTTAACAATAAAAACTCAACTTGTTGGTTTTAAGTTAAACAAAATACCTACTCATGGTATCAGCATTAGTATGAGATTTTCCAGGTTTGTACTTGACCTCATAGTCATAGTCTTGAAGAGTAAGACTCCAACGCAACAATCTGGGATTTTTGCCAGACATTTGTTTCAGCCAGTGAAGTGGATTGTGGTCCGATTCGATGAGAAACTTGGTGCCATAAATGTAGGGACGAAGTTTCGCAACGGCCCAGACAAGACAAGCACATTCCTTTTCTGTAGTTCCAAAATTTTGTTCCCGTGCTGTCAATTTGCGTGAAGCATAAAGACAGGGGTTTTCATCGCCATCGAACACTTGGGACAAAACGACGCCCATACCTCGTTCAGAACAGTCGCACTGTAAAATAAAAGTTTGACTGAAGTCGGGAGCTCTTAGGACGGGAAACGTCACTAAAGCTTGTTTCAAGGAGTCAAACGCTGTTTGTTTGGACTCATCCCACAAAACGGGATCAGGTGCTTCCTTCTTTAAGGAGTCTGTAAGACACGCACAGGTTTCAGAGTAGTGATTTATGTACCTTTGATAGTACCCTACTAAACCTAGAAAAGAACGGACATCCTTCTTAGTTTGTGGCCTAGCGAATTTTTGCACGGCCAAAACTTTTACCTCTGAAGGAGTACGTGAACCTCCACCTACTTCATGACCAAGAAAGGTGGCTTTGCTGCAAGCAACCTGCGACTTCTTGGCGTTAACCGTAAGCCCGGCTTTCTTGACAGCAGAAAGAAAATTATAGACATGCTCGAGATGCTGTGGCCACGTTTCGGCACCAACAGCTGTGTCATCTTGGAAAGGAGTAACGTACTCTTCCATGCCCCTAGTGACACCATCCATCAACTTCTGAAAGCAGAAGGGGGCATTCTTCATTCCCATGTTCATCATGAGAGGAGCAAACTTCCCAATGGGAGTTGTAATTGTGGCAGCTAAAGAAGCTTGCGGCGTTAAACGCACTTGCCAAAATCCTCGATTCAAATCAAAGATAGAAATAAATTTCCACTTGGCGGCTCGTTCGATACATTCCTCAATGTTGGGAATGGGGTAGTCCTTCGTGACTGTGTTATTGTTCAACTCACGGTAGTCTGCTACCGGACGTGGGCTGGCATCTTCCTTCTGAACAATAATCATGGGAGAACCGTGTTGTGAGTCGGTTTCAACAATTAAACCCAAATCAAGCATCCGCTTAATTTCTGTGACAATTAAATCACGCTCATACTTCGCATGGCGATAGTATTTACAGGGTTTCACGTGGGGATCAATTAATTCCACATCGTGTTGTACAAGGTCGGTCCGACCAGGCAAAGTGGAAAAAACACCATCCACTTGTTCAAAAACGTTGAGTAGTTCACTCTTCTGCCTTTCGGTTAAGGAACCCATTTTCTTAAAAAGGGCCATAGCCTCCTTAGCAGTAAGGTGGCCATCACCTGGCTGACCTGTCCAAACATGGTCAAGGTGAGCAGAGTCACGTTCGTCTGAAAATGCATAGTTAGAAGCTCCCTCCCTAGGTAAATAGGGTTTAAGGAGGTTGACGTGGTAGATTGTCTCCTTCTGAGCACCAAACGATTTTTTTATTAGATAGTTTGTGTCAGACAATCTTTTCAACACCACACAAGGCCCGTCCCAGTAAATGTCCAATTTATTGGCTCTGGAAGGCTTAAGTACTAAAACTTTGTCCCCTTCCTTGAACTTACGTTCAGTGGCCTTTCTGTCGTACAAAACTTTATTTTTAAGTTGTGACTTCGTGATGTTCTCTTGAGAAATCTCACGGGAGTACTTGAATCGTTGAAGCAAGTCAAGAATGTATTCTAATACACTTGGGTGAACGTCTGGCTCAACCCATTGGCTTTTCACCAACTCCAGTGGGCCTTTGATGTTACGGCCGTAAACAAGCTCAGCAGGAGTGAAGCCAGTGCTCTCATGTGGAGCGGTACGGAGTGCAAACATTGCTCCGGGCAAACACCTCTCCCAATCTTCCGGATGCTCATGGCATACGGCACGCAACACTGCCTTTAGTGTGCGGTGGAAGCGTTCGACGCTGTTGGATTGGGGGTGACAAACGCTGGAATTTATACACCTAATTCCACACTTCTCCAAAAACAAAGTTGTCAATTCAGAGATAAAGGGCGAGCCTAGGTCGCTTTGGAGCTCACCAGGAAAGCCTAGTCGTGAAAACACTTGCAGGAGTGCATCAACAACACTCTGGCTGTTAGCCTCTTTAAGGGGAACAGCTTCAGGAAATTTTGTTGCAGGGTCAAGTAGGGAAAGAATATACTTAAAACCAGCCTTGCTTGTCGGCCTAATTGGACCAACAATGTCAATAACATACCTATTGAAAGGCTCACCGTCCATTGGCACAAGTACCATGGGTGCAACAAATTTTTGCCCTGTTTTGCCATTTTTCTGGCAAGTCAAACATGATTGTACATAAGTCTCAATATCGGTGAAACAATGTGGCCAGTAGAAATTTGTCAATACTCTGTCTTTAGTTTTAGACCGGCCCAAATGGCCTGCCCATGCATTGGCATGCGCTGTATCTAACACAAAACTTCTACATTCTTTAGGAAGCACTAGCTGTCTCTTGATTGACGGCTTACCTAAAGGACGAAAGGGCTCTCTGAAAAGCAAACCTTTGTCGACGAAAAATCGTTTGTTTTCGTCCTGCTGTTCCACGGGAATTTCAGCAGTTTGCCAACATTGCTTTAAAGTTGGACACTCAAATTGCATCTTAGCAAAAGCAGGTTTGTCAATGTTTAACAGTTTTGCAAACTGGTCTGTTTGGGGGCCTAAAATTACATCGTCTAAACGGTCTACTTTAGGATCGACAAAACCCTCGGGTGGAGCTACTCGCGGCGGAGCCTCCTGCTGTTCAGCGTCGCTATCTGAACGATCATCATCACTTGATGCTAACTCACGATAATGGGGTCGTAAAATCAGGAGCTGTTGCTCGGCACGCGTTTGCGCACGAGTCACTGCGTTTGCAAAAGGCGGTAAAGTTTTTAACCCCCTCTCTTCCAGAATAGTCTGGGAAGGAATGCCTAAAAGCATTTGAAAATGATCACCAATATGATCCGTGACCAAAGCCTCTGTGGTTAAAGGGCCATAGGGCGTCTGCACATCGATCTTTGCGATGGCGTGGGCTGTAGTTTGCTCTGTGAGCGCGTTACTACAGTGGGTGTATTCACCCGTGAATTGGTGTGGCTTAACCAAATCCCTTGAGATAACATCATGGGTAGAACCCGTGTCCCTAAGCACTAAACACTTAGCACCGTTAACACTCCATTCGTGAATGTGTTTTGACAAGACAAGTTCCGGTGGTTGACTAATAATGAAATTATTGCTAGCGGGAGAAACACCTGAATCACTACCTTCTTTGGCTATACGTGCGAAGCAATGTTTGCTCACGTGTCCGGGCTTCAAACAGAAAAAGCACGTGCCATCGTTGGCTCTAGGCCTACGTGGTTGATCGAATGCTCTGTTAGCATTGTGGCTGGCAGAATCCCCACCAGTGGAGTCACTTTGACCTTCTGCAGAACCGGCCGGTTTAGCTGCAGGGCGACGGTTTCTGTTACCGTTACGTGGATTATACGAAGCTTTAGGAGCTTGGCTGGCTGGCGGTGCGCTAGTTTGCAACTTGCCAGTTTTGACTGCAACATCAATGTTGATTTGCTTATTACGAGTTGTGTAATCATCACACAATTTGGCAGCTTCCTGTAGCGTTCCAGATCTGACCTGGTCCGGCAACCATTTCCGGAGGCCTACAGGGCAAGACTTATAAAACTGCTCTAATAAAATT
>JAHWFP010058061.1:0-17714 GCA_023313725.1 Lithobius niger
ACCCATCATTGCATTTCTATCATTACTATTGTCTCATTAGCCATTCACAGGATATCGGTTTGTAACACTTTAGTTGCCTCACCCTGTACAGGGTGGTCCACAAAAAACCGACGACCCAAAATTTTCTAAGTCCAACTTGTCTAGTTAGCATCCCTCAGAACCCTCAGAATCTTCCCGTTTCATTCGATTTGCTTTCTGTCCACTCCTGATTTTGAGGGGTGCTAACTAGAAAAGTTAGACTTGGACCATTTTGGGTCGTCAGTTTTTTGTGGACCACCCTGGATATTGGAATTGCCTCCTGTAACTGCAGACACCGATAGGAATCCAATAGTTGGCACATCTCTACTTACAAATATTAGGTTTTAAGTATTTTATGTTCTACCCTGATTTTTTTTATATTAATAATTGTTTTTGGTGACTACAGTTTTTATGTATTCCTTTCCAGAGACGTTCAAGTGCTGAGTGACAGTAGTAATTTAGTAAAGGCCAAAAAATACCGACAGACGTTCCGCAAGACAATGCGTAACAAAATATTTAGAAGTAAAAGGAAACGTAAAGCTGCTAAATCTCTTCGCTCGTTAATGTCGCCAGTAAGTTACTGCTTCAACCCACTGACTAGCAGGGCATCTTGGAGGGGGATTTTTCTCAATCTCTTTAAATGCAGTTTAACAGCAATTGTTTCTCCAGTGTCTAACAGGTATTGATAAATACGGTGAGCCAATGAATTTTTTCCAACATGTCACTCAACATGTCACTCCTCGTGCTTCCTCTTCACTATTTCTTTTGCCGTGACACGAGCGAGTTGGTTTTTCGGCCGGCAGCGAAGTTGGCTTGGCGATTTGAATTTATTTCGGTTGTCGAGTTGCCTGTGAAGTGGCTGACAGCGTTCCAAATGAATATTTGGATGTTTTTATGGAGTTTGTGACGGCAACCGCCTTGGAAATAGCAGCGGTAAGTGCAAAATAGGCGAGTGCGCGTTAGGTCTATGTTTTGGGTTTGGTGGAACCGGCAATCATATTTTTTTGGTAATGAGCGAGAAAATATACTGAAGGGCTAGGAGAAGGCCGTGTTTTGTAAATTTACCCAGAGTGCTGGGTAATGAAATGTAGGTGGCATTAAGAGTGGTTTGAATATGAGACCGGGCTCGAGTGAGTTTTCTGAAAACACTCGGGAGATGGGGTAGGAGCCGGTCGGAGTGAGGGATAATACCCATGATGGGTCGGGGTGAGGTCTTGTATTAAAAATGACCTAGACTGCTGAGTAATGAAATGCAGAGGGCAAAGAGATTGGTTGAGAACTTATCAGACTCTAGTGAATTTTCATTCATATTTGGAGATCTGGTGCGCGCTGGTCGGCGAAGGAAAAAATATGGAGTTGGCCGTGTCACCGTGCATGGCTGCGTCACATTGGTTGTGATATACGGGATGGAGATTTTTTATCACTTATTTCTTTCTAATGCAGTACCAAAAGTATTCCAGTTACTCCAAACTAGCAAATTTCCAAATGCCTATACTGGCATTCTTCCTCAGGCTTGGGCAATGAGACGCACACGCACCAACTGTCCTACTTCCACACCGAACGCGATGATTCTAATTCTCTCCTTACACCAGTACACAACTGAAATATTGTCAGCAACACAGTGCAAGTGCCACAGACAAATGATCTGTGGAAAAAAAGTACAGAAGGTGAGTAAAAGGAATGACACCACGGAGCACAAGCCAAGTAGGTGTTGCTGAAGTACTTTAGAAAACAATCACTGAAGATGCGTTTAATAAGCCATGGAGAATAACCATCTGGTAAAATAAGGTTTTGGATGACATTTATGTAACTAAAAGGCGATCTAAACAAATGCAGCTGAAGAGTGAACAGCAACCAAAATAATGTACATAAGCACAGTCTAAAGTAGAAGGAACATGCCACGCTAAAAAATAATGAAGAAAAATATCGCCCAACTAGTATAGGAACACATCAATGGGGGAGAATTTGAATCACCTCGCGTTCGGTGTGGAAGTAGGACAGTTGGCGCGTGTGCGTCTCATTGCCCAAGCCTGAGGAAGAATGCCAGTATAAGCATTCGAAAATTTGCTAGTTTGGAGTAACTGGAACACTTTTGGTACTGCGTTAAAAAAAAGTAAGTGATAATGAACGAAAACCGAAGTAAATCATCCGTACCATCGGAATTTGAAATGGAGATTTTTTATTAATTAAAATACTAATATTTCTATTGCTACGAAAATAAACATTACCTGTAAATTTTAGCTTTTTTATTCTGAAATGCTTTTTCCCTCCACATAACCACCAGCCAGCTTGCTAACTCCGAAGTGCGTATTGCACCTCCCTACATACTAGTATAAAAGTGCTCAAGGTGCATAAAAAGCATCTTTTATTCTCTCGACCTCGTCCTGTTCAGACATGCTCTTTTTATTCCCCCTCTATTCATGAAACTTATCTCATTTGGAATGAAAGCGAAAGGAACCTCTCCTTGACTTGTGACATCGAAGATCTGCTCCAACGTCTTCCATTGTGCGTGGTGCACGTCGGCGTAAACGAAAGTAAAAGCAAAGTGACCTTGCCTGTTGGACGGCTTTCATCGCTCGGTTTTGGGTGATCCTTCAAACCGTACATTTGGATGAATCTTCGTTCGATGTTGTGTCTGCTGATGTCTTAAAGTTTTCTCTTCTGTTCGGCTTTCCTCAGTGGAGTCCGAGTCGACATATCCACGAGCTTCGTGATGTTCGTCTCACTGACGGACTAGCAACGAGGCATGAGACCTCGATTCCTGTTCGGTTCCAGTTCTACAGTGTCTGATCAAGATTTGGCTGCTTGCTGATCCATGCAGGTTCGATTAAGTTGGCCAGTTCGGTAGTTACATCGTAAAGACGGAACTGTTTTCAAGTCCTGCAGGACGACGAGTCTGCTTGAATGTTATGCTGACGATGCCTGCCTGCCGTCATTCGACGACCCTTGCGCGGTGTCTGCGTCCTACCTCACTCATCCAAGATTCTGTCGACTGTCCTTATCTGCTTGCCGTCACTATGCCGATGAAGCCTGCTGTTCCTCCTAGGGGCCTTATGGGTCCTACACTCAGCTCGATGTTAATGGATTGAGCATTCTGCTGTCCCTGGTTTTCCTGATACGAATAATCTTTAAGAACAAAAACGAACGAACTAAGATGTAGCATCGGCGTGAGACGTTGAAACCAAGCGCTGAACTGAAGACTTATCTGCCAGAAAGCAAAAAGGACAAGCATCCATTGCCAAGAATCAACATCTCGCCTCGCCTATCCACGCTCCTGCTGGACGGCCTTGACTGCTGTGCCAGAGATGCCTGCTGTCCCTCACTGTGTCCCATGGGCCCTTTTTCCATTGGGCAGCCCATTGTCGTCTTTTCGCCTGACGCACTACCACCATCCCATCATAAGGGGGGAGGCGTTTTAATGCGAAAGCAAAAGCCATATGAGTATTATCGTTTTCAACACCAATTTGCTAATGGGAGCTAGTCACTCAGAACTCACGAGAAGAGAAGATTGTTTGGTGAAAGCGAAAGTTTCTTTCCCGTAACAATGGATATCTCGAAATTGAACAAAGCTAGTACAAGAACAAAAGCAAATTCTTTTTGAAATAGATTAACATGATGTGAAAACGAAAGCAATCTGACACCTGAGTATCAAGCTGGAAAGCAAAATCGAATGCCTAATTGAAATGGAGTAACATGTTACGAAAGCAAAAGCGACTTGACACTTGTGAATCAAGCTGAAACTGATTAAAGCAGAAGTTCCTCATTCACTGCTCAGAATAACTTAACAAAAAAAAATGAATTATAATAAAGACCTAAGAGTGAAAAAAATGTGTGGAGACAAGACTTGTCGCATAACGTCAACAAACGACGCAAACACCAGTTGGAAGACTATTTCGTCCGGAATTTCTGTCCAGAGCCACTGCGGATGACATTCCTTGCCTGGCCAAATTAATTCATCACTGCTTTTTGCTTTTGGAAGAGTTCTGTTTGCAAGTAGTCATGTTGGGTGCCTGGTGCTGGGATTGCCGGGTGAAACCGGCACAGACTTGTTGGTAACTTTTATAGAGTTAACATAAACCTGGTTACGGTGTTAGACAGTTTTGAATTGGGAACTCGGATTGGCTGTGATGAGGTGTCCTGGGCAAAACACCCTTTCGGAGGACTGCTGGGTTTGCGGTACGTAGCTCTTTAGGGCACGGCGGAGTTGAAAGACATTCTTGCATAGTCTTCACCCACCCACGGCATTCAGGCTAGAATAGTTAGTTTGTAGGCTGTCAGGGTTCTGGCGAATGGCTGCAGGACTCCGGGCCAGTGAGTTGGCTAACCTTGGTCCTACCCAGGAGTGGGGCACCACTATTAGGGCTTGTTATGGCGCAGGTGGTGAGGATCCTTGTCGTTTTCCTTTACAGTGTCTTGTTGGTAGGCAGATGGTGTCGTTGGGTGAAAGGCAGGCCGACACCTCCTGTGGGCGTTCTACAGGACGGGTATTTGTCATATTCCAACTCTTTTTTTTTTCTCACTGGTCGGGCCGCATGCAGGTACTGGTTTGCTTTGAAGGGGTCTGGACGCTTCGGGTGTTAACACACGCCGTGCATGTTTTTTGTTTTGTTTCATAGATCATTGTGAGTGCAGTAGTGGCATTGGCACTAGCTGGGAGTCGCCGTCGGTCTATGCCATGTATTGTGTTCAAAGACCTTGTTCTGGGGTTACCCTGATCGCCCTTGCGGGGGCTGCAGGCGAAGGGTCAAAATTACTTTCGTATAGCAGGGTTAATAGTTGAGGCATGGTCATGCTGGTAGGCTGACAGTGCTGCCACCTGGTGAAATGTATATCCATTCGTAGCATAGTGGGGAGGAATTCAGCGAAGGAGAAATGATGGTTCTGCTAGAGAACTTGTTCTCGCAAGAGATTCTAAGTTCTCCGAGTAGTATCCAACGAAACTGTTACGGTGGTTTTCCCCTTTCTCCCTGGCACTCAGATGTTCTTGAGCCGCAAAAGATAGTGAAGAGGAAGCGCGAGGTTGGAAGTGACGTAAGTTTTGCATTAGTTAAGATTTAATTAAACGCTAATTAGACAGTCCAAATGTGCCGCGCTCAGGTGATGTACGGTCAAGGGGTGCATCCCATGTGTAACAGTTTTGTCGGATTCTAATCGGAGAACTTGGAGCGAGAGCATGATCAGATAACGAAGTACAGCGAGATGTAAGCCAGAGTAATACACTTTTTAGTAGGCCTGACGAATTCAAAGCTGTCGTAAATTGCAAAAATATGGTAATTGTATTTTTCGTGTTAAGATTGTACTTTTTAGTATGGAAAATTTTAATTCTGAAGAGAACTTAGATTATCCAAGTTCTCTGGTAGAATCATCATATTTGGCTTATTCTTCATATTAGAACCTTTGAGAAACAGAATTATTTCCCTCAGTATACATAGCAGGAATACATCTGATAGTCACTGGGTTGTTAGCATTATTTTCATAACTCTTTAGTTCCTAATGAGGTTATGTAACTGATTCTGTATGGTGTTACAGTCCAAGAAGCAACGCAAGAAATCAACAGTAACGGAAAGTGATGGCGATGTGACGGATTCTACAAAGAAGGAAGCAGAAGATTTGAGTGAAGCTTATTCACAGGATGACTTCGACTTGCCTTTACAGCACGACGGCAGTGCAACAGACACATCAAGCAAGTTTTCCCCTAAAAGGAAGGATTCTAGGCCGACTAGTCCAAGTAGTGATCGAAGCAGTCAATCCAATATATCATTAAGAAGTGAACGGAAAAAGGTGTACATGAGGAAACAGTATAGTAGACAAGCCGCACGTCTATTAGTAAGTTGCAGGAATGGAAAATGTTTAATGTGTATATTGAGTTAGGATTTCAGAATAAGTGTTGAACCCTTGACCTCGTGTATTAAATACTCAGTTGAAGATAACACCCACCCACCCCTAAAATACTTGAACGTCAAAATCGTGAAATAGTGGAGTAAACGCCCACCCTTTAAATTGTCATTTTTCCACAGTAAAATTAATTAAAAGCTATATGCTGCGAATAAAGATAGTACTGGTAGGAATGCTTACTGGCCCCTTCTCCCTCTCAGTGGTAATAGTGGACCCTTTTCGTTGGCTCCTAGCACCTGTATGAAGGCCTATCCTCTCTCCCATATGACTCCTCCTTTCTTCGCAGCAATTAAAAGGATGTAAAAATTTGCCTTCCTACTTCAAAAGCTTCGAATTTTCTGTGATAGATGTCCAGAATAGTGGAGAAAACGCCCTCCCTCCCTTTTTTGCCAAATTTACCGTTATAAGACCATATACGTTTAATACATAATTTACAGTATATGCATTTCTTGACGAGCATGCAAACAGAAGCTGATAAGAAAGCGGAAAAGCTTGTGTATGTGTCCACGATTACGCTAAAGAAAGGGGAGAGAATGATCAATTAACTTGACCTATTTATAGATCATTTTATTGAATAACCAGTTGGTAATAGCCAGAGGGCAGGAAAGAAAAGTGTGGCTTGCACGAAAAAGTTTTCACTTACGCCAACTCTTAACTCGTGTTTGAATTATGGGTCATCAGTACGGGAGAAACCAGTTTTTTTTTCCCTTATTTGCTATTCAAGAAATGCTCGTACATGGACAAACGATTTCAGCCAAAAGCGGAAGATGTATTAACAGGATGTCTACCAGTCAGGATAGTAGGGCAGGATGTCAGGAAATTGTTAATTATCAATTTGAAACCGCTTTCGAATTAATTCTCAATTCGAAACCGGTTTTACCGCTGGTAAGTGAATACAATACTATTTTTTCTTAAATAGACTAATGTTGGATGAAATTAAAATACTTCGAACTACACTTGGGTAACACATAGTATGTTAATTTTGATTTGTGTTTTTTGTGTTAGGCTTAGTAGGGAAAGTTAGTCGTAGCTAGGCAACCTCGTCCTGTTTATCACACACTTTTTACTTTATTACGCATTTAGAAGTGCCTGTTACACGACAAAATAGTAAATACCAAGATGATTCATAGCTGAATACGGTAGCAGACGTTTTATTTTTAATATTATGATAATTTTTTTTACGGGTTAGGTCTACCATTTTTGCACCATTACTGCATGTAACGGAAAACAGTTTTGCGTGTCTCGTGGTGAATTTGAGTATACATTTGGTTTGATATGTGTTTCTTTTTGTGTTTTTGGTAGAAAATGGTAGTGTGAGAATGCCGTGCAGAGGCAACAAATTTTTTTTTTTTTAAATCGGCTTCCTCCAGAACCCCTAATTGGGAGCAGCCACTGTCAAGGTATTCTATAAAAAGTCAGGAGTCAGGAAAAAGTACAAAAATGCCAAGAAAAAGTCAGGAATTTTCAATGTGGTGTATTGGGTAAGGGTCGACCGATGGCAAAATTTTGCCGATTGACCGATGCCGATTTTACACCGATTTTTAAATCTTATTAATTAGCCGATTCCGATTTTGTGCCGATTTATTAACCTTCCTGACTGGCCGATGCCGATTTTTTTCCGATTTCATGACTTAACCAATTGGCCGATGCCGAATGGCGATTGCCGATATTTTCTTTAAACAGAAACTTGACAAATTTTCGTATTTTATTTGAAAAAATAAAAAAGTAACCAGTTATAGCATTACAATCATCTCTACAAACATCTGCTCCAGAATAACTTACACATTGAGGGCTTACTTAATGATGCTAGAACAAAATTTTGCAAAAAAAACTTATTTTTCTTTCAATTTTAATTTTTTTTAAGGCTCAAAGAAATTAATTTAAAAATAAATAAATAAGTTATGGCATAAAGCTAACAACATACATTTAATTTGTTGGAAGTTAACATGTCACGGAAGCACGTGTACGCGTAGACGCTCAAAAAGAACGAACGAAAAAAAAATTTCCGAATTATTTTTTTAGCAACAAAATGCAAATATATTTTATTGTAGGGGTAAAATAAATGTATTAATAAAGATTGAAATAGTCAGCATTTCAGTTTTTTAATGCATTTGTTTGTTTTTGAATGAGCTAAATATATGCCAAAGCCCCATAACGCTCCAGCAAGTGGCTGTCGGAAAGACAGGAAAACGATATTTAAACAACAGCCAATCTGATCTGAGGCTGTGAATAACTTCACAAATTCGATATTTACTGAGGAACACTTACCATCTAAAGTGCAAAGGTAACGTTTGTGGCTTTAATTCCACAGATCGTCAGCACTGGACGTATATTTTTGCCTCTAAACGTTGCGTTTTGGCTACCGCTGGCCTACCGCTGGCTGGCAAACATTTTCGTTTGAAATTAAATCATTAATGGTTACGTTAAAAGATAATACAATAGTATAGGGATTAACATTGCAATTAAAACGTTAAACTATGTTTCGGCTACTGAGGATTTTGTTGTTTGTACCGCTGTTTGTACCGTGACCGTGAATTACACGATCCCATGCAAACAGTCGCGCCATTTAGGCCTATTTCACGGAAGCGATCGCCGTTTGTTGTTGACCGCGCGCATATGGAATTCGTTTTGTTTCAAATACTAAATAACAACAATCGGTATTCCATCGGCAGACAGTTCGTTTGGCCAGCCGATGCCGATGTTTTTTTCCTTTGTATTTGTTGCGGCCGATGTAAATGCCGATTTATAGGAGGCAATTCATCGGCAAGCCGATTGCTCGCCGATGCCTTAAAATTCATGCCATCGGCGCCGATGACGATGCCGATGCCGATCAATCGGTCGACCCTTAATTGGTAGACACCCTGGTTAAGGTCGACTCACTTGCCGTCAGTTGTTTTGTCTCAGTTTATGTTTTTCCCTTTTTACTCTCTCTTTATAAGCAGTTGTGCACCATGAAAAACATGGGTTGCCTTGGTTATTTTAATTTTAACTTAACAACAATAAGCCAATGAGCATGATCAATAGCTGGATGGGCGGCTGCCTCCACATTTTCTGATGGATTGGGTTAGACAGAAAGGGTCTTTCACGGTGTAATTGTAGTACCTTTTGGAACTCAGTAATGACTGGGGATTTCTGCAAAGTACTTCGACCCCCCCTGTTAGTAACATGGACTTAAAAAAAACTGGAATCAAGGATTGGCTTTTGGAATTAGTTCCACTTAGTTGATCTACTACAGTTTGTGCTGACTAAGAGTGGGAAATTCTGAATAGAGTTAACATTTAGATGCAGCTCAACACAGTACCTACATAGATTCTACAGTGACCTACAAGACCTACATAGATTCTTTATATATGTTTTATTTTTTTTAAGTTTTGGGAGCATACCAAAATAGAAAATCTGAAAACTGCTCTTTTTTTTAATTGACATACTAGTTTTCATTTTAGCACGTGTCTATTAAGGCTCAGCTGCTGCCGACTTTGACTGATTTGGTGCTTTTTTCAATGAAAGATGGTCCCAAACAACTTGATGGTGACAATTGTTTTATCCATTTTCTGAAATTAGTTGCCTTTATGGTGTTTAGGCCACTAAAACTGAAAAAAAAAACACAAAAAAACCATTTGGTGTCTCAAGGCCAGCCACAGAGAACGAAAATCCCAGCATGAAACTTTTTTCCTTATTATTATTCAGAACAATAGTATTGGGATGGTTTTTAGATAACTTTGCCAAATATTAATAGATTTAAACATTGCAATCAACCATTTTGATTGTTTTTTTTAGAGAGCTTCCAAATGATGCTTCTGAAAGAGAAGAGCGGTTGTCTCTTCAAAAAGGATTATTGTGTTGGTCTAGCTAGTGGTGGAAGTGTTGCGTTTTGTTTAATTAACGACGCTAATTTTAAGTTGGCAACTAAATCGTTCTTTTATTTTTCAAAAAACTAAATATTTATAAAAATGCACAGAGCAAATAACTTGCTCAAGAAGCCAGACAATTGAAGCTTTTTTTTTTTTAACTTTGGTAGAGCTTTGAAATTAGGTTTGGTTTTAAGAGCCCAAGAATGATAATAATAATAAAAAGAAGGTTGAGAAATTTCCGTTTATTTCAAACCCCTTAGTATAAAAAAATTAGAAGTATGTGATTCGACAATCAAGCCCGTTGCAGCAGCATGCATTTTTTGTAGCTGTATTAATTTAGTCTTAATAAAATATTTTGGTTTAGGACAAGCCAGTACGATCTCAGCAGAATTCATTCCTAAGGATGACTATGGGCAGAGTGTTGGACTTCCTCTACCTTGGCTTGATTTTGACAGGCGATCAAATTCTTTTATGTGATCTTTTCAGGTATGCTTTACAATTTGTAACACATTGATTATTCCATTTAAAAATACTTAATGTCACATGGTTAAATTAGAAAAGAAATGTACGTAAAAAACCATAATGGTTTTTACTGTGAAAGTTCATGATTTCGAAGAATTTTTAAAAACGAAGAACCAATTCTCAATTTCACAACATGCACTAGATTCGCCTACGTGTCTTGCGAATTTTCAACAGATTTATTTACTGTCGTCTGCTTCATTAGGCTTGTGGGAACACTCATTTTGCTTCTTTTTGCATAGTTGTTTTTCAGATTTCGCATTTCGCAAGCGTGTAGCCTCCCATACTTATTATACATTGCATTCGCTCCACTGTACATAGCAAAAAGGTACTCGCTGAAATCCTTTCCCACCAGAAGTGGACCTGATTTAGACTTATAAAAGCTCCAAAATAAGACAAGGACGCCTTCATGAAGGCGAATTGAAATTTCTACCAGGGTAAGGTACTTGTCCGCAGGAGAAATTAAGTTCTCCGGGTGGAGAACAAAGAAGTCTGTGTCACGTTTAAGTCCCCGTCTGCCCTCCCTGCTCGCAATCTGTACTCAGAAAGGCAGTGGTGAGTTGGCAGTGGGAATAAGTAAGAGATTGCCGCATATTTTTGCGTAAATTACTGACGTAAATATGCAGTGTGAAATAGGTTACAAGGCGCCGGTTGGTGAGAGGGAGATCCCATATGTAAGACAGAAATTTCAATTTCACTTCTCAACTCAGGATCTACCATTTTAGCAATGTGTCGTCTACTCCTTGATATTTAGAGAGGGCTTTTTAGCCCTATATGCACACAAGTTGGTGGCTCGCCAATGTCGAGATGATTTAATTTCTCTGCTTCTTGGCTGAGAGGCCAACCGGTTCATCACATTGCCGTGCTTTTTTCTTTGTGTTGTTGTGCACTGTAACAAAGCTTGCTTTCTCATTGCCGTTCGGAAATATAGATTACCTATAAATTTATTGCATTCTTCTTTGTAACCCAGCCTGCGCATGCGCACAGCCCCTCTATAAAAGCATTTAGGCGAGGCTGCCTGCCATCTTTTCTGCCAGCGCAGAGCGTGAACGTCTGCGCCTTCATTTTCTCTCCTGCCTTCATCATCTCTAATCGTCCTCGCTGAAGTCTATTACCACCGAGTGCCCGCATTCAATTCGCCCAAGATGGCCGACCCGTCGCCCTGAAGCCATTCGCCAGTTGTTCACAAGGTTGTTGTCTGTCCTTCGCACACGCCACCACCTCTCTCTTTGCCTCATCCTTCGGCATCACCTCTTCTTTGCGGCCCATTCTCGACCCATTCGTTCAAGCGGAAACACAAGAAAGCCAAGTCAACGAATTGGCCTTCGTCGTCAACATCGCACCGATATCCCGCCAATACTCCACTTAATCCTTTGGCCAAGAGTAGCCTTGCATTATCAAGAATGATTCGCCTTCACAGAACTCTGCCTCCTGTCACCACAAACCCTACCATCTGACAATCGTCTACACCAGCATCACATAACCTGATCTGAACTAGTTTGAAGATCATTTCACACTTTTTGAAAGACACTGAACTGAAGTGGTTTTTCTGCTGCTTCACAACTAAGTTTCCCATATTAGGCTTAATCTGTCGTTGGACTCATCTTTCCACACAATGTGCCTCATCCAACTAAATCATGACTGTGTGTGTCCTTCAATGCCTGCTTCCCCTCGCTGACTGCTGTTTGCAGCTCCCTGCGATTCATCTTTTGCTGCAACAATTTGCAAACCTATCGACTTTCATCCATTCGCTGCGTATTGTACTTCGCTGGTGACTACTTGCAACTCTATTATGTCCGTCCTTCGCCACCTGCTATTCGTCGCTGACTACCATTCATAGTCTTCTGCCGATCATAGTTTCCAGCCTGCTGTCACTCACCACTTGTTGTTGCTGGTCCCAACCTTCGTCCTTTGCTGCATGTTGTCATTACTATTGTTACTATTTGCAACTCTGTTGACGTTCATCCTTCACTGCCCACCGTTCCTCGCTGACTGCTATTTGCAGCTGTCTGCCGGCCATCATTTCCACCCTGCTGTCCCTCGTCTCCAGTTGTTTGCAGGTCCCTAAGTTGACCTTCACCACCTGATGTCTATCGCTGGCCTCCATCTGCAGCTCTGTTGACGTTTGTCCTTCATAGCCTGCTCTCCGTTTCCAGCCTCTCACTGCCTGCCAGTGCTGGAACCCTACCGGCCTTCCATCATTCACCGACACAAGACATGTCGCCGACAGAAGACATTGTGTCACCTCTTGAGGCACCATCATGACAAAACAAGAGGGAAAAGATGGCAGACTACCTTCCCTGAATGCTTTTATAGAGGGGCTGCGTGCGCGCGCAGGCCGGGTTACGCAGCTGGCTGGCTCATGCAGCTGGCTGGCTCATGCAGCTGGCTGGCTTTTCACAGCTTAAATCATCCAGCGAGTGAAAGCATCCTTCAGGAAAGAATTCAATAAATGTACAGGTAATGTATATTTCCTATTAGGCAATAGAAGCAATTTTCAGGCGGCCGTCCCGAGGCCGGCAAAATACTGTTTTCACTGTTGAGACTAAAAAATCGTATGATGTACAGTGCTACTCCATGTGATAAAGTAATTGCATAAAAAGTGAAATTTTTCTCTGACTTGGTAGGGATGAATTATTACATTCTTTTCTGTATCGATTGTAAGCTCGATGTTTATAGTTTTGTAGACGTATGTTTTTGAAATGTTGATTTTTGTGTGTTGCATAGATGGATTAAAGAGTCATGGCTTCCTTTGCGTCAAGCTGCTCACTATCTTCCTCCAGATTTTAGTTTCCAAACCTATGATACAATGACTTTCAGACTTCTGGTGAGTGTTAATAGGGCAATGCTGCACCGATACTGAGACTGTACTTTTTTTTGTTTTTTTATAAATGTGACCTAAACAAACTTGGATTTTACCGGTGTCATTTAACAGTCTAATTTTGTGATTTAGTTAGTAATTTCTTGGTCTCTAGTTTTTTTTGCAACTTAGTTTTGGTTTTTGTTACCATAAATCGTGTATTAAATGCCCGTGGGCTTATGCAGTTAATTTGGTTAAAATCGGGGGGTGGGCTTTACTGTATAGGAAAGGAGTTTTCTGTATCACGGAAATTTCAGCGATTATGCGATCATTAACGTACATGACCTGAATTCAATGTAGCATTAACAGAATGTCTTTAGTTTGGTGCGATGGCACATTGCCATCTAGATTCTCGTACATGATCTGGATTCAGTCTAGCTTTTAACCCGTTGTCTTTATTCTCATTTACTATTCACAAATACAAATTTTTAGTTAGTTAGGCCATGCAAAACAAAATTGTTTGGTCTACGAGCGAGGTTGCAAACTGAAACACCAGGCAACCAGTCATTTTATTGTATTTTATTTCATTTAACTGCCCATATTTTTTTGACATGTACCTAGCTCTAAGCTGAAAGAGTACGCAGTCAGATTTAAAAAAAAGTATATAATATTCTACTAATATGTTATTTATGTTGTCTAGTATTAAAAATATTTTAGATTTTGCCAAATAATTTCTTAGTGGTTTGAGCTAGAAGTTTGAAATTAGCACCATGGAAAAGCTCATTTCGAGCTGGTTAAAATGGTATACTGGAATGTCAAAAAGGGTCAAAATTTGGCAAAAATATGATTTTTAGTGGGTGTACCAAGATTGAGATAAAAGAAATTTGACCCGCGATAATTTAAGGCACCTGTAAACCAAACAATTAACTTTGCATGGTCTTAGATGGTCACTCCTCCAAAATCCTGCAAAATTCGCAGTCAAAAGCAATTCTTAACCAAACAAACCTTTGTGACTACAGGTTTGGACGCGACTGCATGCTGCAACGGCTATGGATTTACCATCAGAGAGTGGCCGCTCATGTTCTGTTCAAGATCCTTTAACACGGAAAAGTGTGAAGTGCTCCGCTTGGGCCACAACAATCCTCAACACACCTACCTTCTAAATGGTACTGCCGTAAAGCATTCCATCCAAATCAAATCGCTTATGTCATCATTGACTCTAGCCTGAAACCCGGAGCACAGTGCATCGCTGTAGTGAAAAAAGCTAACAGTGCCCTCGGCCAAATTAGGCACCACTTCTCTTTCCTCAATGTTGCTACAATGAGAATGCTTTACACCTCATTAGTCGGCCCACACCTGAACTTTTGTGCTCAGGCATGGTGTCCATTCCTGGTTACAAGACTGCACCATCATTGAGAAGGTGCAAAGGCTTGCCACGAAACTTGTCCCTGGCCTTCGTGACCTCCCTTACCTGGAACGATTGGAGATCATGAACCGTCAAACCCTTGAAAAGCGGAGGCTGAGAGGTGACATTTTGCAGACCTACAAGATCGTCCATCAGCTTGATAAACTCCCCAAAGAGAAGCTCTTTACCAACCATCCAAGACCGTCGAGGGGCCATCCCCACAAACTTCACAAACCATACGCTCGCACCCTGTTGCGTGACTCCTCCTTCAACCATAGGGTTATTAATGCTTGGAATGCCCTTCCCCGTGAAGTTGTGTGTGCTCCTAGCTTGAACTCCTGTAAGGCTAGGCTGGATCGCTATCTGGCAGCCTGAACTTTTTCCCTTACCACCTCATAGTTTTATCACTCTGGTGGTGTATTTTTTATTATGTTTTATTAAGGAGTTGTTTTATTTTGTTAAGAGTGAGTGATTCACACGTCTTGACGTAACCTTCCGGAATATGGTGGCAAAAATCTTCCTGTTTGAATCGCGTTAGAATGTATCATTAAATGTATTAAGCTTTTAGTTAGTTTTGCAGCAGAAAATGACGATTTGATGGGTGGGCCTTACCTCCACTATTTCATAAATTTTAGGTTTTCTTTTTTGGAGGGGGGAGGGGGGCATTGTGAAGTGAAATTAGCACCATTCAAAAGCTCTAAAGTAAATGGTTAAAGTGGTGTGTTTGAACGTCAAGATCGGTCTATTTTTGACGAAATTATAAAACAAATGATGTTTTACCGATACTGCTATCCGATACTGGTGCGAAATGCTGGCAGTCGGCGATTACAGTGGCTGAATCCAGACATCGTTAAATAAAATCGATGCTGGTACTGGTATCAGTGTAGCTTTAGTTTGTTTCGCTCAGCACCTTGTTTTTCTGAAGGTAAAGATGCACCCTATCTGCCCATGTTAGTAGGAATTGGCATCGTTTCTGTTTTGATCTAATTAAAGTGATGAATTTGAGCAGCTACATCAGTTTTTGCGTCCTTCGAGATATAAAAATGTTCCAGTGTTGAATACGTATCCCAAGTTAAACTGTGATAAAAACAGGTTTGGAGAAAACGTCAAATTGTGTATCCTGAATTTCATTTATGGATATTGATGTTGAGCTGAGCATAGTCTAGAGCTGTGTGTCTCACAACTGTGCTAAAGAGAGATATTGAGACAGACGAATTTTCGTGATATTCAAGAAACCAAAACAAATTCACTAAAAGTTAATTTGTTTTATACAATACAATTAATTTCACGAGATTTCTGTCTATTATGTAATGTTGGTATTATCAAGAATTTGTATGAATTAGTCTTGTTATTATTAATTTTGTTTAATTAATTTTTATTTTGGTTTAAGGATTTGCCTGAAAACAAAGTTGTTCGTAGCAATACCGCCAAGTTGGCCACATTCCTTGGAGTTGCAGTGGATTGCATTCCAAAGAAATCACTTCAAGAGATTGGAGCTCGCTTCATCCTTGACTTGAAATTACCAAGTGAGTTCCTTTATACAATCGTTATAAAGGTTATGCCAAAAAATGGTCCTATGATGCTGTTGGATCTGCCGGAATTCTGATGTCCGTAGAAAATAACAATACGACAGAAAAGGCTGAACTTCATTTGATTGAGAGACCTCGGTCACCTGACAACATAAAAAGTCACTATTAGTGACACAACTTAAGGTTTTCTTGTTTAAAAAAAAAAAAAGAAGGGTGATGACATCGTTATCTAGAAAGTCACTAGATAGCTGGCTTATTTCACGAATATAAATTCTTCCATGCGGTGCACAACACCACAAAAAAATAAATACTTTGGTTCTCATAAGCACCAGAGTCAATAATTTAGGGCCACATCCCTTGAATTGTTCTGTGAATTAAAAAGAAAAATTTGCACGTGGCGTCAAATTGAAAAAAAAAATCTAGTTTTCTTACTTGGCGCTCCAGCTCACCTAATACTGTTGAAATTTAAGTGCAACACTGGCTGGCTGCCGGACATAGTACTGCAAAGCAAAACTGTTCTTGGTCTCTGATTAAGTACGCAAAGTTGAAGTGCACAAGAGAAAGTAGGTCTAGGAGTGTGCTGTTTTGATTTTCCTTATGTTTAAGAAACGATTTTGCAACAGTCGTATTGCACACATCTTTATTTAAAAAAAAAGCTGTGCACATACAGGGTGATGCAAAAGTCTGGAGAAGCCGACTGCCATTTCGAATTTACTTAGAGGATAACCACGAAAATGTACAAACATAGTCTGTGAGTTGGAGGAAACGTAATGATGCTAAATGACCTTGGAATGGTCATTCAAAGACATCACAATGTTAAGTTTTGAACTGCATTTCGTACAATAATGGTGTAAATTGGAAAGTTGTAGCTGTAAGCCATAGCAAAAAACAAAATGTATCGGACTATTAGGGTAGGAGTTATCCCTCTGACTTGTTGGTCTTCTGCATGTCATCAGGGTGTCCAGAAGAGGAGATGCCGTACCAAACGAAAGTATTGGAGCAGTATGGGATACAGAAAGAAATTTTGTTTGCTTCCTGTCCCCGTCCCAGAATGGAAAAGAAAAAGAGGTTATAGGGCAGCCCTTGACCAAGAATTTTGTCCCGTGCCCCACCATTTTTCTCTCTGGCCCTGGTTGCCTTTGCTCGTCAGTAAAGAATATTCTGTGGATAAGAGCAAAGGCACCTCGCTGGCGGTAAAAAGCACAAAACCGACTGATTTCAGCAAACTAAAGAGCAGCTACTACTGCTTGTTTAACGCTTCATTGCACTGAGTGTTAGGCAGCCATATTTCAAGTGAAGTGAGCAACTGCCATTAATAGGCATAAATATGGATGCCTAGTAGAATGGAGCCCAAAGCAAGCTGTAGTTTCTGTTTTTTATCTTGCGGAAGCTAGTCTGGGTTTGTGCTTGTTAAATGAGCAAGGTACCTTTATTTTCATTGGCAAAGTATTTTCTACTAACGATGCCAGAATAAGGGCGAAACAGTCGTTAAGAGATCGTTTAGGTGTTAAACTACAATACATATATGTGCCACAATGTAACCTTATTTTTTTAAACCCGCTCCAGGGTAAAATGCAAACTTAGAAAAAATGTGCAATCAAATCCATACCGTAACTTGCCTTTTCCTTCGTGTACTTGAAAACTATTTATATATTTTATAACATTTGTGTAAAAAGTTAATATTTAATAAAACATGA
>JAHWFP010058062.1:0-49298 GCA_023313725.1 Lithobius niger
ATCGTTCTTTAGACTTACACGCAAAAATAGTTTCGTCGATCGCGTAACACTTTGGAAAAGGCCAAACAGAGATAGTGGCTGCATCATGGGGGAAATGAGCCATTTGACAGTAGCTGCGTGATTCCTCTCTACTGTAATGCTCGAGCAACGCAGCTTCTCAGTGTGCCTTTACTTTGGCAGGTTTCTTTCCCGATTCCGTCGTCAGGCGTGCGATCGAATATAGTCCCTAATCGTTCATTCAACGTTGGTTCGTTGCTTGGCCTGCTTTGGCGGGAATTAGCTAAACGGCGGGGGACTGCAAGAAAACATGAGAAAGATACAGGTAAATGCCACGTTTAACACTGAAATCGGGCTCGTGGACCACTTAATAATTGTTTGATGATTTCTTAAAAAACTACATCCGGTAGTGTATCGAGGAAATTTGATAAAAATGGCTAACGAAGTACTGTCCCTTTAAGTTTTTTTAATTGCTGCATTGTTCCGTCATGCTGCTAAGAAACCTAAACGTTTACCACCTTCATTCAAATAGATGTGTTTCACACTACTGTTCGAGGTTTTAGGTTATGAAGTGGAATATAAATTTTTCCTTCAAACCCCCTAAATACAAAGCACACGTCAAAAGTACAACATTCTGGAAAATACAGTCATAAGATGGATTGATGGCCTGAAGGAGTCAGTTTAAAAAATTTTTTTTTTAGCATTTCTGCCGAACAATCGGTATTCCGTTTGACCTCCTAATCATGTTTTCTGTGTAATTTGTGGCATTTAAAACCATTTCTTTATTAATAAATCCATAAAAAATTGTTACTTTTAAACAACTACCCCTTCAGCCTGACTCTATTGATGTAATATAAGCACTCAACTCAACGGAGATTGTCAAAAGTTTTAGGATAATTCTCTTCGTGTTAATTATCATTAAAGTGGATAGTATCAGCATCGTAAATTAATTTAATTAAGTGAGGAAAAGGACTTGAGATGTCATATGTAAAATCTAGTTAACAATCGTAAAAAAATAAGCAACAATTAAAAATTTGCAACTACTTTCATTTATCCACCTGACTTGGATTGTGTGTGTGTGGTGTGGGGGGGGGGGAGGGTGTTGACAGATAGAACCAACCAATAAACTAATACTGCAGTAAAATTGCCATACTACAAAATTTGACTATAACTAGCCAACCAGTTGAGTGCCACATCTTGCTGCATTACAAGGTGCAGCATGCATTTGCACATGCAGTTTGTAACAGACTTTCTACAGCTGCTCGTGCTTCTTTCTTAACAACAAAAACAATTTATAGCAAGAACTTTAAATGATTAGAAGGTTATTTCAAGAAAAAAAATCACAGGAAGGCTTAATTGGTATCAGGCAACTGAATTTATCAACACCTACTTTCGTAAAGCAATGAAGTAGGTATGCCGTAACAATCTCCAGATTCCCACTCACGCTTAGTTCCAACTTCCAAGCATGCAACATGTTGGTTTTCTAAACTAAACCAGCTAACAACAGGATTAACACACTGCAATGAGTTGCTGAGTGCTGGGAAACAAACCATTTAGTCACAGTCATCATGTTAACACCCAACACGACAAATGAACTGTGCAATATCTGAACTCATGCGCTTCTGTTGAGATTTCTACATGAACTACTGATTAGTAATCAGGTCAAAAACTCAGGGAATGCTACCACAGTTACCCCAAGAAATAAGACGATCATGCACAGTCTGGGTAATGCCACGGAAAGTTAAACATTTGGTTTACAGGCATGCTTGGTGCTTAGTCCAACCCTGCCCAAAAACAAAACGTTTGTATGGGATCAATTTATACTTCAATTAGATTAGAACTTGTTAAGCCAGTATTCAAATTCACACAGTTTAGTAACTACAAATACAGTCTACGTACAGCATGAGACCAAGTACAAAGCAGATAAAAATTTAGCGATAAGAACAATTCTTCATAAACTGCATAGTCTTTTTCATCAATGGGGCTACAGTTTTCCTGAGACCTGTGAATAAAAAACTCTGATTACATCCAAACCAGAGATATTTTTAGCGTTTTAAAAAAGTCATCAATTACTGTATTACCATGCTGATAAAATTACGAAGAAATTTCATTAACAGCTGAGGGCCATTCAAAATTTGCTCGAATCAAGGAAAAGTTGACTGTGGCAAGTCTCGGGTCAACTTGGCTTATATTTAAATGTGTAATAATTATTAGCCCCTAAGCCAAAGTGGTCTGTTAACAGACAATAGAGAATAGTGAAATAAAATGTGTCCATATTTCTACAAATTCTGCAGTTCAGTTACTCAACTAGATCAGCTATTGTCGTGGAATTAGTGTTGCACGGTATTCAATTTTTGCAAGACGGTACGGTTCTGAAAACGGCGGTCTACGGTAATATCACGGTAATTTAGGAAATAATTTAGCGTATTATCCACTTGAGCACAAAAGAAATCAAATATGGCTCTTTGCGTTTAATTGTTTTACTAATAGCGTGACTTCTCTTTTTTCTTGATTGGACGCTATTATGGCATCGACAGCACAAACACGCTGGGACACGCTTGTTACTGAGGAGCTGCTTCCCCCACCCCCTTCCGAAATGTGGGCACTTCATCTGCCTAGCAGTGGGATCAGATTTCACTCCCTCGTGCAAATTTCACACCTCCGTATCGGCGCCTATTTGTGCGAATTTAGTTTAAAGAATTGCTGCCATCAAAAAGAGAGTAAAGATAGTTCGTGAATGGTCGTCAGCATCATGGTAATACCGCTGCTACGGTAATACCGTGGTGCTAAGCTAAGAAAGGAACGATACTGATACCGTAATTTTTTTTTACCGTCAATACCGTGAGTACCGATTTACCGTGCAACACTACGTGGAATACTATTTTTCTTCACTTTCTGTTTCTTTTCCCTTTGCTTTCCAACAGTCAAATGCAATATTGTATAAACACATTTAAAACAACTGTAGATACGTTAACTTTCAAAGCTCAACAATACATTCTCGTCTTCTTCTGGGCTTGTTGGGATGGGTGCCTTTGTTGTAGCCTCTGGCTTGGCGCTGTCACTTCTATTCTATTCTACTTTACTTATTAATTTAAACAGGCTATGCCAGGAACCGACACCACACTGATCAGCAATAAAATGACTGTTACACCAAACCTATCACTGAATACTGTTGCTTTATGATCCTATCACTATCATGGAAAATTTTTCAAGAAGAAAAATTGTTAACACTTACGTCACCAGCAGGACCAAAACCAAAATTTAATTTATCCATTTATTAGGCGATAATACTCCATTCTGACTGATAACAAGTGACATGGAAAATTCTTTCTTAGTAACAATGTTTGTTGAAGTTTTGACTAAACAGAACGGAAGCAATAACGCACATTCATTGTGTGGCTCCCATCTAGAGTCAGTCGTTTAGCTACAATGGAGACACAGACAATGGCATCTTTATTCAAGCTAATGCTTTGACAACGAATTTTGTAGGCGTAATACTGTAATGCTTTTTTTTTTTATTTGTTGGCAGTTACAGCAACATTATTTTCAGCAAGTGGAACCTTTTCTTTTCCGACTTACAACCTTAATGTATGTTTTGCAGCATAAGGGATTGCACATTTAGTAGTAGTTGTCTGACCGGTGTCCGCGTGGCTTTACTTACGTGTGCGTACCACACAAAACGAGCTGAATAATAAAAGTTAACATGTTGTCAATTAGGAGGGAATTACTAACACCGCTACTTTACAATTAATTACTCTAGATTTAATAAACATGATCGTTGAGATTCGTGGCCCATGATAGGCCAACATAAAGCATCAGAAAAGTTCCTGTTTGACAATGCTGGCAGCCACCTCCACCAAAATGGCCAGTCACGGTAAGTCGCTACGCAACATACAGTGTTTCGCCTTAATGAAGTTGCTCCATTGGCTTAGCAAAATCGGGTCAATACAATCTTAGAAATTAAATTCTATGGGCTACAATTGTCCACCCTCACTGGCCCATTCCTTCCTAAGTATTGGTCCACAGTGGAAGTATCATTGCAGGATAAAAAGTGATAAAATTAGAAGGAAGCATTCGTCAATATCAGTGTCCACTGTACTTTTTTACTTTGTGAAAATCTGTACACAGACAAAGTACAGGGATGGGTGTAAATAAGGTAATTACGGCTAAGTGACAAGTCAATGGGCTCTGCACAAATAAAATTGAAATAACCATTATAAAGGGAAAGTAAACATCAGTATCACCAGACGTTACCAGACAGGAAAGCATTGGTTGGGAGGCCAAGAACAGTCAAATATAAGGCGTATATTCGCACATATTTTCGACTTTTAATACTTTTAAAGGTTAAATAAATGTATTTTCATGTGTGCTAATTAAGGCTGCACCGATACCAACTTTACCGATCCGATACCGTTCTAGTTTTAAAAAATTTGCCGATACCGGTACCGGTATCCAAAACTGTATCCCCAATTTTTCATCAATGGTGAAATTTTCTGCAAAAGTCCAATAATTATTAAATAAAAATTTTTTAAATAGTAACCCACAGTTTAAACCTAGCTAGGAAGATACTCAGTGATTTTCTGAGCAAAAAGCTGCGAACCGCATGTCGTAATCTCGAACGGTTCAAGAGTTATCGATACCACAAACGGCGGCAACCGATCCGATCCAGTATCTGTGCAGCCTTAGTACTAATTATTTGTTAATTTATTTAACGATTTACGTTGGCTGAATACAGTACACAATTTATGCGATAGGATATACAGGGCAAGATACTCTCCTGGTTGATTCGTATATTCGAAAATACTCGTCCCAAGATTCGCCAGCTACTTCCCACGTGGCATCTGCCTTTGGTTCGTGCGAGTTTGTCTGCGGCTCCTTATGAACCAATGCACACAGTACGGCATCCATGCGCCGTCTCACCCAGAAGACTGTTTTTCTGCTGGCGATGGCACCTCGGCAAAGTGAATTGGCTGCATTTTCATGGGAAGACAGTCACATTCGTTTTTCCAAAACCTGGTTGAGAGTTACTTTGACTTTTTCGAGCAAAGAACCGACGTCTGGTGGAGGTCCCCAAATCTGTCGTTGTTAAAGCCTTCATTGTTATTTGGAATATACCAAGAAAGTCCCGATGAAATCGGCGTTGTGAGAACGTTCGGCTTCAACTACTCCACTCTTCTTTTCATGTGGACAAAGGTTCAGGAGATGTCATCTGAAGTCCAGAGTCACCGGGTAAGCTTGCCTCTTGGATTGACGAGGTGATAAAAAGGGCTTATGATCTAGGTACTAACTAGCTTGGTACCAGCTAGGTACTAGCTAGGTACCAACTAGGCCTTCGGGTCAGGGGTGCCACTGGATGAATTGGTTGCAACATGTTCGTGGCAGCATGAAAACGTAGTTTTTAGGGATGTTGATGGCTCTGAGGGCAGCATCCGGTTGGCAGAACAAATCATGGCCTCCTGTCGAGTTGGGGAGCATTAAGCAGGGGCGCCCCGTCGATGTGCACAGTGGAGAGATGCATCTTTCCACTGCCCAATTCTTTCCACTGTGTACATCAACGGGGCGCCCCTGCTTAATGCTCCCCAACTCAACAGCAGGCCATGATTTGTTCCACCAACCGGGTGCTGCCCTCAGAGCCATCAACATCCCTAAAAAATGCGTTTGCATGTAAACAGAGGACTGAGATCGCACACGGTGGACATGTACTTTGTTGTGGGCAAGGCTCGGTACTATGTGCACAGTACGAAGTGCATGGTGCAAAGGACCACAATGAGCCGTTGCTGAAACAAATCAGCCCTGTGCATGATTGACCTGTTCTATACGCGGTTGGAACACGGAATGAAGCATAGCGAAAGGTGGGTATCTTCTTTTTGAAATGTGTAAATAATCCAAGTAAGGTCTTTCTACATACGGCTATCTACGGGTTCTAGCTTGACCCGCTCCTATTGAACAAAGTCAGCTACTACTAAAGGGAAGTACATTGAAGATAGTAAGAAACAAAATTTTGCACACTAAAATTAGTTTTACTACCCTAAAATACTTACCTTTAGTAGAACCCACCCACCGACCCCGCTTGCACCCGTAGAGGACCCGATTTTGGGAAACCAACATAGCTGGGAAGGAAGCATACATGATGCTGTCTCGTGGAAAAGCCAAGCAAAGCCTAGCTTATGTTTATTTTAAAGTATGTTAAAATTGTGGGTCGTGCGGGGTTGGTGGGAACCATTGAGCTTTGTCATACAACAAACTACATATCCAATGTGTACTATCTTAGTCCACTGTATGCAACTTTCCAGTGCTTTTATTTCCACTGTCCAATTCTTTTCTTTCTACTGTGTGCACCAGTCCACGGTGTACTCACCGGGGTGCACCACCTTAGGACTCCCCACCACGACAGCTGGCCATGACATTTTCCGCCAACAGGGTGCTGCCATTAACATCCCTGAAATAGTTGCTAAAAAAATGTGTTTTTTATGCCGCCACAAACATGCTGCAACCCCTTCCTCCAATGGCATCCCAGACCCGATAACCCCAAAAGCCGCCCGAGCTCATGTGGCCGTACTTCTGGGGGCAGGTCGAGGTATTGGGAACCTATATCATAAGCCCTCTTTATCACCTCGCGAATCTACGCGGCAAACTTAGAGACAGTACTACCGATGACCTCTCCTCAATCTTTGTTCACCTGAAGGAACAGAGGAGTAGCAGGAGACAAATTTCACACAACTCCCGATTTCGTTGGGGCTTGGTTGGTGTATTTCACATAACAACGAAGCGCTCGAATTCGAACCAGATATGTTCTCCACCCCATGGGTCCACTACTGGACCTAAGGTTTTGGATCAAAATGAAGATGTCTGATGATTCCTGAATTATTTTTAAGACCATTTGTAGCAGGGCCAATGCGGGGAAAACATTGGAGAACATCCCAAGAGATGGTTAGCCCGTTCATTGCCCAGGCCTGAGGATACAGGAACACGTAGTTCTGAAACTGGGTATTGAAGCGTGCGTTGAAAAGATCTACAAAAGGGATCCCCTATTGATGGACGATAGCTCTTCAAATCTGGAGATAGACGCCACTCCATTGTCAATTAGGTTCGTCCGATATAATTTGACCGCACAAACGCTCAACCGGCCCGCTATGTGTCTGGGTAGCAACAACACTACATGAAGACTGTCACAAAGATTAAAAAAGCTTGAACGCCTCCTCCATGAGCGTCCTGGAATGGGTCCCTCCACCCCTCTGAATGTATGCCATCGCTGTGGCGTTGTCGGCCATCACCCCAACAGTAACTCCTGTCAATAGAGGTGCACTATATGGTGCACAGAGGTGCACTAAATGGCTCGAAACTCTAGCAGGGTTCGCACGGCTACACAAATGCTAAATTTAAGACTTTTCAAGCCTTTTTAAGACACAGCATATTGAAATTTAAGGCCAAATTTTAAATCGCGTTGTAAAATCATGATTGCATTAGTCTATGCGATTTTTTAAAGTCAATTTACAAATTAGTAGCCTAACTAATAACTTTAATATTTTAATAAATTAGACCAGCAAAACTGATTCTTAAAAGCTTCTTTGAAGGTCACGTAAATCACATGGTTTTATTAGATGTTGTTCCATGTTAATGTTTCGTGTTCGTGGGGCAGGATGGAGCCTTAAAATAATGTCAAGTCAAGCATCGTTAATTTTGAAATTTTTTTTATATTACGGGGCTATGTAGGCTGGGGCATTTGGAAGATTATTGACCCCTCTCCCCCCCCCTCACATGCAACTATCAGTTAAAGCGGTAGCTAAACTTTCTTTGAGATGGGGGGAGGGGGCGTAACTCACCCCCCGCCCTCTTAATATATTTTCGCTAATCCATAAGTGAAACTTTCGCCAGACCAGTGTCAAAGCAGGAGAGGTAGTCACTTCCCTGTATCCTAATTGAAAAAAAAAACCCTCCATCCAGTTACTTCTAGTTAAGCAGTCATCAATTAGTTCAATAATTATGTCATATTGACTGGTGCATGCTATAACGCAAAACAGTTTCCTATTTTCTAAACGAACTTGCAGATCGTTTTGCAAAGCTAGATTTGCCGAAGTTAGGATTTCAGTGTCCACTCACTTTAAGAAAATAAATAAAATTTGAACCAAAATGCCAATAAAAACTGCCAGCAGTTGTAAGTTACTTATGGCTTTATTCGAATGGTATGACATTAAATTAAGGGTTTTTTAAGGACCAAGTACAGTACTGCATATTTACAATGAATTTTTTTCAGTGCGTTAGAAATACTTCAGCATCAGCACGATGGGCAAACCAGCGGTATGAAGCTACATGGCCAGATAAAAGCATGAAGCAAACCAAAAGTAAGCATTAGCAGTTGGATCAATTTCCGCATTTAAAAAAAAGTCGATAAAAGCAAGTTACAAATGAAAATTCTACTTTTTTAAATAAAAACTATCTTAGTGACTCACCAATAAAAAAATATCTCTACTACCCAAATTAATTGTGACGATGAGAGTTCTACAAATTCTGCTCAAACTTTTGATTTTGTCGCTTTCCTACGTGACCAGACAAGTCTATTATGCCGGTGAGGGAAGTTAGGAGGGAAAGCCAAAAATAGACTCCACTAAGGTAACGTTGTGACAGACGGGCCAGAGCTACAACGCAACCCAGCAGCCAACAGAAAATTCTTGAATTACGCGATAATTGAAGTTTAATAGCAAAGCCAACAAATAAGTTTATTAATTACAGTATGTACACAATGTCATTTTAATACAGTAAATTCTTTGATTTCCAGACTTTTTAAGACTAATCAACGACAATGCTGAAATCGCAGACTTTTTAAGGCCTTAAATTTAGTCCTTTAAAATCAAGACTTTTTAAGGAATTTAAGACTTGTGCGAACCCTGTCTAGAACGGTTATGTGAAGTGCCTATTCGTGCGGCTGCCAAATTCCAGAGATTGAGGCCTTCCATGTGGGCTCCTCACCCCATTATTGATGCGTCGGAAAAATAAAAAATTCCGGACCTGGCGGGTGAACGGGAAACTCTGTCTGTAGATTGTTGGGGTCGATCCATCATGAAAGATTCCATTGAGGAAGATTGTGAAGGAGAATCGTGTCATCCCAAGAGATTTGTGGGTACCATTCCCCTCTCCGAGACCAATGTATCGGCCTCGATCTCCAGGTCCCCAAAGGCACCAAGGTCGTGCTTGAATCCAACTGCCCGATGCCAGATGCTAGTCCTCTTGCTGAAACCGAAGTGCATTGGGGAAGATCTGACAGAGCCATACTCAGTTTCACAGTCCCAGTTAAAGAAGAACTCGAAAAATCGTAAGACTGAACTCTGCACCCACAAAAATGAACTGATTGCTGGAACCTATCGCGATTTTGCATTACGCCCAAACCCAAGTCCCGAAACAGGCATATGCTGAAACGAACGTCTGTCAGTAGGCTGAGTTTAGCCAGCATCCTAAACAACCAATTGTCAAAAAAAATGTGAACACGTATGTTTAGCTTGTGTAGATTAGTGACTACCGAACGCAGGACCGCCGTGAATACTTGAGGTGCTGTCGCGAGTCCAAATGGTAGAATCTTGAACTACGTTGTTGGGGACTAACGAAAATAGGTGAAAAACACTCGGGTGCAGAGGGAATGTAGGTAGGCGTCTTCGAGGTCTTCCGAAATCACATACTCAGCGCAACTCCGAATATCGACCAGTTTCCGTAATCCGATGGCAACCTTGAACGAGAAAAGGTGATGCTCCCACCATCACACGACGATGAACACCTATGGCATTTGAATCTCTTGAATTGGAGTCAAATTTGAACCAACACATTCAAGACCCTTGCCGCCAAGTCCGACTCCACGACTGTCGAAAACTCTTTAGTACTTGCACGTCTCATTGCCACCCGATGGCGAGCAAGAAAGTTCCTAGGCAGGACAATGCGCCTGCCATAAGCCGACAGTGACCGGTGCGCACCTCCCACTTTCGAGATTTGTGAACTCAAGATCGACGCCTTGTCCATGGAATGCCCATTTTTCTTGCCTTCGCACAGGTTCACTTACCACCCTTGACTTCGAATGAGCCAACATTCCACTGTGTACAGCTTTCCCTTTTACCGGTAACAACTTCTTGGCAACACTTGCACTCCTTTACTAGGATTGACTTTACGTGGAACGATCAAGCTGAATGCCGGAATTGAGGAAGCCACCATCTTGGAAAATTCCCGATCGTGGTAGGCCAACTTCGCGTAAATCAACTTGGGGATGGAACATTCCAGAAAAAATGCATGGGACTGAAGCTGAGAAGCCCCAGATTCTAGGAAATTGGCAAACCTAGATTTAAAATCTGTGTCTTCAGCTGACGATGCACTATCCAACGGGCTGTCAACTATGGGTGGATTAGGGGTAACATTCTTGTCGGCTCCGTCGGCGTAGCCCGCATCCAAACTGGAGTCGCCCACCTCCGAACTAAAGTCACACGTGTCCGAACGGGACTCGCCCTCGTCTGGACTAGACCTGAGGTACAACATGGATATTCACCAAATACCTCTTTAGTACTAAAGGGAAGTTATTTGGAGATAGTAAGAAATCGCAATTTCAAGTGTGCTAATGGTTTGTTAATTAGTACACAACTTATGTTTACTAATTAATTAGTATTTCAGAAACTAATTAATTAATTAATTAATTAATCAGAATTTCAGAACATAATTATGCATTTATTACGATGAACTTCCCAATAAAAGGGCAAGTTTTCCACCCTGCTCTCCCTCTGGTGCCACTTATGGTAAACTTAGTAGAGAAGGCAAATAAGCTCCTTTTAACAAGAAAACAATACCATACAAATGTGGTGTTAACAATTTCAGCTTTTAACCACAATAAGCCAGCTTTTCAGCCATTTATACCCTGCCACGTCTTAAGAATGACCCACAGGAAAGGATGTGCGGGAACTTTTTTTCACAAGCATCCCAAAACCCTAGTAGAAAGTAAGCTTCTCTATGCTGCTCACACTTAATCTGATCAAACTACTACCATTATCGTTACTGGATCGTTAAAAAGTGGTATCGGAATAATAATATAATACGGTGTGAAGGGAGACGGTAGGACCGAAGTCTCTGAAGCCGGTCCCACAAACAGTTGCTGATGGTTGTTAAAATAAAAGGATTGAATTTCGAATGCACGTATCAGCAAAATATTACGAATCGTATTGGTTTCGGTGCCATTAACACAATTAAGACATTTTTCTTGAAGAGAAGTTTTAAGTATTCTCAGTATTATGCATGTTACCTCTTTGTGGCTGAACGGGAGCAGCAATGCCTGACACAGCCATTGGCGGAGGTGGGACTGACACTGCTGCCTCAGATGATGATGAATTAGGAGCTTTAGTAACAAGGTTTGTTTTTCGAACTGCCGTCGGCTCAGACTTTAACATTCCCGAACCAGCTGTTCCATACTTTGCTTGCTTCTGTCTCACACCACGTGGAGGTTTAGCTACAGTGTCCACGTATGCCAACTTGGTCTGGCGAACTGCAAAAAACAAAATGTATTTATAATTAATAAATAAACATTCTTGCTATAATTAATAACGCTGCAAACGTTGTTTTACATGTACGATCACTTCAAGGGTGCCCGCAGAACAGCAAAAAGGGGTGGACTCAAAAACTCAAAGGGCAAAATGATCTATGAAAACGGCAAAAAGGTCATCAACGACACGAAATCACGAGCACCGGGGAGAAGTCTCCACTCCATCCGTTACCATGTTGGAAAGGAAAGCTTACACTTTTTACATTTCACGGTATTAGCATTTTTTCCCAACATTTTTTGTATGCGTAAAAACTAAAAAGAGCAACCAGCCTCTTGGGCAACCCTACCCAATGTCGGTTGCCACTCGCCATTTGCCGAATGGAAATCAACAGTTGGCAACTTGGAATTTGGCCTTATTCGCCAAAACGGCGACTAGCTACAGAGCATGCCACTAAAAAGGGGGTATCTCTCGAACCGTTTAAGTTAGGGACGAAGGGTTTGCGGCATTACGCTCAGATTTATAATGGATATTTAATTGGTTTTTCTGCGTTAATACGGGAGTTTAAGAAAATTGCACAATTTTGTTAATGCATAAATTAGAGAAACAATACAAGACATATTTGGTATGTGGCGATTATAAATTGTGAAATGAGTGATTTCTAAGGTCTACTGGCCAAGTGGCGACTGCTACTAGAATGACACTCGAAGAGTCGCTCGGGGGGGGGGGGGGGGGGATTGATCCACAATAGCCCCAATGTAGGGGTGGCCTTGGATCACTTGAAATCAAGTTGCTTTCTCCCATAAAGCTCTCTAAACACCATTTCGCCCTTGTTTGGGCTCATCAGTAGAAATACTCTATGGATGCGAGCTTGAATTCAAGTGATCAATTACCGTTAATCAACCTAATTCAGGGTGTCGAACATTCAGTAGAATGGAGCTCTAAACAAGCAGTAGTTTCTGCTTTTTAGCTTCCTGAAACCAGTCCAGTTTTAATATCAATTAGCTCTCACCCACAAAGATCTCTTAAGACAGATTGTTTCGCCCTTGTTTGAGCTTGTCAGTAGAGAATACTTTGTTGTGGAGGAGAGCTAGGCTACGCTTGCTAGGGCAAATGACAAGGGCGAAACAAATACGGTTTCAGCAAGCGAAAGAGCAGAAACGTCTGCTTGTTTGGGACTCCATTCAACTGAATGGTTGACATCCGGGCCTAGGACAATTTTTACCAATTCGTTTCGCCCCAGTCCAGTTTTGCACTTGTTACCTGCAAGTGTCCTAGCTGCAATTTGTATGTGCAATATTTGTGTTCTAAGCTACATTTTTTGGACCACTGTGTGGTGTCTTCTAAATTAGCAACGTATCAATTTCATCTACTGCCTAAGGTTAGCAGTATTCAAATGGTATGGAATAAATTATTAAAATTGTGTTTCTTACTATCTGCAAAATACTTACCTCCAGTATACATGCTAAATTCGCTGAATTTGGCTTTTCCCATGCTCAAACAATCAAATTTCTTAAATTTATTGAATTCAACGCCAGTTGCCCGCATTTCCCGCTAGGCGCGCTGCACGCGTCACCGCTGTAGCCGCCTGCCTCCTGGGGAAATCCCCATTCGCTTTTGAGCACACGTGGAGGAAGGACGTGTGTGTTCCCTGCTCTACAATGGCCGCTAACGGCCAGGATGAACGGTAGTACTGTTTTGGTGTTGTGAGTGAAGTTGTTTTTTAGTGTAACTTCCATGAAGTTGCATGTGAACGTTCGGAATTATTTCAACCAAATGAAATGGGATTGCGTTCGAGGATTCGGTGAGTACTGCTCTACTTCGTTTTAACGTCTTTTGGCCAGGTAACGTTTGTTGTCGTTTCGGCTGCGAACCGGACAATGCACGTGGCGAACTGGACAGCGAACCGGACAATGCATGTGGCGAACTGGCCAGCGATCTGGACAAGCTTTTGGCGGGCCAGGCAATAAGCCTATTGTTAACTAGACGACGTTGTGTTTACCTTTGTTTTTGTTTTTTCAATGATAAAGCTTACCCTAAAATCACCCAACGGTGATTTGGCTTAGTTAATTAACTTCGTTTCTTGTAGCAAATTGAGCTTGCTTCAATTTTTGTTTTGAATTTGTGAAAAGCAGTTAGCCACAAAGGCATCGCGTCGATCGTAGTGGGACAGATTCGGGCCGAATAACTATATGTAGATTTAAATCTAGTTGAATTAGGTGATAAAATTATGTTTGTTCTGGTCTTAAATTGAATGATAGTTAGCTTCGTTTATAAATAAGCCTAGTGCAAAAATATCTCGTCCTAACCTTAAGTTGCCCAGAAACGGTGATGGCCAAGGACAGAGATTGTCAAATCTAGTCGAACTATAAGAATGGAAAGACTAAGATGACAATACACTAAAGTCAAGTGAAGGTGATAAAATTGTTTGTGTTGATCTTAACTCGAGTTATAGATGCTTCGTTTATTACGGTAAATAAATGAGCCTAGTGCGAAAATATCTCGTCCTAACCTTAAGTCACCCAGAAACGGTGATGGTCAAGGACAGAGATCGTCCAATCTAGTCGAACTATAAGAATGGCAAGACTTAGATGGCAATGCACGAAAATATCTCGTCCTAACCTTAAGTCACCCAGAAACGGTGATGGCCAAGGACAGAGATCGCCCAATCTAGTCGAACTATAAGAATGGCGAGACTAAGATGGCAATGCAAGAAAATATCTCGTCCTAACCTTAAGTCACCCAGAAACGGTGATGGCCAAGGACAGAGATCGCCCAATCTAGTCGAACTATAAGAATGGCAAGACTAAGATGGCAATGCACGAAAGGCAAGCGAACCGGCGAACCAGGCCGCTATATGCGGTCGCACGGGGCCACTATGCCCAATTTTTTAGCGTTGGCAATGCACGAAATACAGGCGAACCAGGATCGCTATATGCCAAGATTTCAGCGTTGTTCATGCAAATTACAAGCTGCCACTGTAAAGAGGTTAGTAAAGTTGGGAAGTAGGTAGGGTCCCCCCCCCCCTTTCCTTCGACTGTCTTCACTTCCTTGGGTCCATATGCTGAGTGGGGGGTGAAAATAAGCCCCTTTGGGGCGTTGGCCGCTATATGCGGTCGCACGGGGCCACTATGCCCAATTTTTTCAAACACCCCCCCCCCCCAAATATATATATGTATGCCCTGGCAACACGACACTAGAGCCCAGTGTCCTGCGTGTGTTCGGTATTTAGTGGCTTGTGCAAGGAACAGTTTACAGGAGGAACTTAGTTCTGTCGTGTGTTCATGTAGCTAAGCAACCCTCTCCATTCCATTTAGCGAGTTGGGTCGGTCAGCTTGGCTTAGAGGGATCTTTGAGATCTGGTGAACGAAAGATCCCGATTCAAGTCATGTAGCTTGCTTTTATCTATTAAAATCATCAGTTGGCGACCTGGCTCATTGCCCTACTTGCAAAGAGACTGGCTTTCGAAAAGACACTCATAGGGATATCGATGGGACCATGTTCACTAGGCGACACCACTGTGACTGCGGTTGGCGCTAATGACCAAGCTGTCGATACGCCATTAAGCCTCAAACCCCCCCCCCCCATCCGACAATTTTTTTTTTGCTGTGGGACCAGGGTAAGAGTTAATTGAAATCGCCAATTGCAGCTTTGAGAAACCTTGGATCGTACGGGGTGTTTTGATTGCGGCGAGTGGAGGTGAGACATGGAAGAAAGCGTTTTAGAATCTACAACCAGGTGGAGACAACAACTAGACTGACATTCTAGAGGGTTGGTCCCTTTGCGAGAAACGGAACTGCAACTCTGGACTTTCTGGTGGGTGTCACACACACTTTCAATCGGGATGCCAGAAATTGGTGAAGACGGATGCCGCTTTAAACATTCAAAAAAAAAAAAAAAAGACTCCTCCCCAAGTAAAGGTACCGACCTTTCCGGAGGCGAGTATTCCCCAGAAAGGATGCGCCTAGACCTGGATTCGACAGACGCCTACTTTCATGAGAACCACAATGTGCCAGTTTGACCAAGATGAAGCAAATTTACGTTACAGCATACGTGCAAATTTCGCACGTGTAATTGCATTCTCGGCGTCAACAGCGGCTTGCATAGAAATGCGGAAAATTTGGAAATATCAAATAGTGAATGTCTACACGTCATGGAACGAGCTTGTCGTTTCAGAAGGACAGTCTAAATAGATCCTCTCGACTGGTGCTGAACATTCTTCAGGAAAAGGGACGTGACCTGGAATCTGCAGTAAATATCCCAGCAGGTGCGGCGGGATAGCTCTGACTCATGCCCATTCATGGTGCCACAGAGCCTTTTGGAGGTCAGCTCTCGGGGTTGGCGCCAGAGGGAAAGACAAAGACGACACAACAACTAACAATGGGTAGAGGGGAAAGGTTCCTGTCACCCTACCCAACACTAGTTATAGGATATGGCAGTCACGATGGACGAGGAAGGGGTGTAGGACAAACCACAGGTCGACAGAGGTGCTTGAAAATCCTTGCCGCACAACCACTAAAAGTTTGAATGAGCAACAAGGCCGGCCCATCTCTCCTAGTCTCACCGCACGGACGGCGACATGAGAAGAAGGGAAGGGAGACATAATGACAAGTCTGAATGAAGATAAGTAAAAGGGTGATGCCACACAACCCAAGAGTGTGAGCATTCACCAAGGAAAACTCTCTCATCATCGAGTCACATGGCTAGTGACACTAACACACACAAAGCGTCGCAATGAAATGCACAGAATGATGCAATGCCTATAGGGCGCCATGTTGCGGTGACGCTATGTAGCTATGACGACATGATGCTTTGCAGCGGCACTTCGACACTACCACCGGTTTAACTAGGTTATAACACCGATCCCGTGTCGTTGTTGGGGAAATTGTATGAACCCAGTCTGATCTGGCTTCGGAGGCTCGCAAAGGTGGTGATGTGCGGTTAATGCAAAGTCGGGCGAGGTGGAATCTACACTGATTCTGTTGGCGTCGGAAAGATTCGAAAACCGCTTGGATGCGCTCGAACAACGGATTCTCGTTTGGCCTTCCTTTTCTTGTAGCCGGATACCGGCCCAAGTTCCTCCTCAGTCCCGACATCAGCTGACACTCCGCTGTGAGAAAGTATAATGTTTCAGACAAACATAGCAAGCAGTGTACCTGTGAACGAAACTGATAGGATTGACATTGAGAAAGTAGAGTTGGAATAGGTAAGCAAAAAAAAAAGGAATTGACAGCACGATCGTTAAAGTCGTGGCCTGTAATGCATGGAGGAGTAAAAGTACCATAATGATGTATGTCGTCACCGGCATCCTAGAACGTCGAGAGAGGTGTCATCAGTTTATGGTGGGGTTTCCATCATGACATCTGAACGGGAGCAAAAACAAAAATAGTCCGTCTCCGCAATACGGAAGACTTGCCTTAATCGATCAGGTCACCCTTCACGGTTGTGCTAGCCAGGAGACATCACGCAAAGATATGCGTGGACATTCACCAACTAAAGGCCTTGAAAGTTGTTCACGTACATTTGGCATACCTATTAGTTATGGCAATTTAGTTCAGTGAAAATTGATCGTCCCCAAACCGACATCGCTTCAAATCAACAACAGCAGAAAATCGCCACCATTGGGAGAGCTATTAACATCGGCTTCTCCAAGACTAAATTTAACTGGACGCTTAATGCAGTACCGTCAAGGCTGACGTCGGCCGACTCTTTCGGACCATCCTGTTATTACGCAGCACAATTTGGGCCTGATGATAAAAGTATACGGAATCTATGCAAAGTTTCGGTTTCCCCTTTGAGATATGGCAGAAACGGAAGATGTAAATGAAATAAAAGCAATTACGAATTGAAGGAATTGGTAAAGGAACGAGAGGAAAGATTTCATCATTTGAAAGAAGGGAAGGAAAGAATCGACCGTTTCCCAACTTCAATGAAGATGACACAAGTTATTGGGGACGGGAATGGTCATGTACGCCTTCCCTCCCTTTTACCTGCTTCAACAAGGATACGACTAGATTAGGTCCTCAACAGGGTCTTTTCTCATCACACCATTTGGCCAGCAGCCTCGTGGTTTCCGAATTTAATGAAATTGAAGAAAGCAGAACCTAATCCTCTACCCCTGACAGAGTCCTTTCGATCCCAACACAGAGGACGGACGATCCACGCATCGGCAGTGATTCTATGCCTTCACGGGTCGTTAATTTGAGGAGCAACCTGACACGAGACCGTTTCTCCAGAGAGGTGGCGGACTGTCTCCCTCACATATCGCCCTCAATTGCAGTTAATTCTGTACTGACTTGCATAGGAAAGTCGACAGTGGTGGCAAATCCAATGATTTCAAAGCTAATTGCAACGTTGCGAGCGAGAATGCTCGACCAAAGACGAATAGGTTATTTCCAACCTGGGACCTCCCGATGGTTCTGACCAGCTTAACTTAACCACCGTGTGACCAACTGAGTACGGCGAGCACAGCCTTGTTGACAAAAAAAAAAAAAAAAAAAAAAAACTAGCTTTAGTCGCATCGGCGTCAGCGGTGCGCCTAAGTGAGGTGGCGGCGTTCGCTAGATATGATGGTCTCCCTCTTCCCTAGAGACTGGTCATCTGTGTCATTGGTGTTCCCAACGAATTTTAGAGTAAAAAATTCCAGACCTGTCACGACACCAAAGCCCATAGCGATCCAAGCACTTAGTGGGAAAGTAACAAGAAGCGGTGGAGAGAAACTGCAGTGTACGATACGAATGCTCCGATACTACTTGGACAGGAAGGCGGAATCGGTCCAGAGAGTGCAACATGGAGCAGGATGTTCGCCACTGTTCGTGGACGTTAGGGATGTGCGATACTCGAAAAATTCGAGCCGAGCCGAGTATGAAACTTATACTCGAACTCGGCTCGCTGCTCGCGTCCATACTCGAAAAACTTGAATCCAGCAAAAATGCGATAACTTCGTCAATATTTGACCGATTTTGACATTCCAATATACCAAATCGATCGTCTCGACGAGAGCTTTCCAGTGGTGCACATTAAAAGTCAATAGCTGAAACCATTTTCAAGTTATTTCCTAAAAACTGGAAAACCATGACCCACACAGTCAATTAAAGACCATCTTTGTTCCTATTAGCATAACAAATTAAAGGGAAACTTGCATACAAAATATTTCCATTAAATACTCGAACTCGGCTCGATACTCGATTCTTCTGTTGCAAACTCGGCTCGGCTCGACTCGAATTAAAATTGTTCTACTCGCACATCCCTAGTGGACGTTGACACAGCGTATGGGGAAGTGCTTCACAAAGAAGTCTCGCCGTTCAAGCTAGGATACTGGGTAAGTCTGGTAATAAAGAGCGCGTACGAGCTGAGTCCAGCACATCCGGACACTCCAATAGAGGTACGGGCACACAAGCAACGTGCCTTGTCAGCCTCCAGGGCCTATGGCTGTGGCATACCTCTGGACGAGGTAGTAGCAGCTGGGGCGTGGAGGAGTAAAAGTACCATAATGAAACGTTACTTGCATGATATGAGTGGCGAGGGTGGAAGTGACATAGTAATGCAACACATCGTCGCTGGCTCAAGGGAGCGCCAGTCGGAAAAAGTGTGATGCACACCAAGTAAGACCATTAACAGTCACACCGGTGGAAAGCTAGATCACACACGGAAATCTAAGGTCGTCATGGGGCTAAGAAGGCCTTTCAGACGATGTATCCACAGTGGAAAGGAGAATTCAAAGATAATAACGAGGTGTTAACTGTATGTTAAATTACTTTGACGAGAGGGCTTGTCCTTTCTTGTTTTGTTGCCCACCTCCTTTCCGACAAAGTCAGCATGTATACTGGAGGTAAGTATTTTGCAGATAGTAAGAAATGAAAATTTTAACTTGTTAAAATTAGTTTTTACTATCATAAAAATACTTACCTCCAGTAAAACCCGCCCGCCTCCCCGCTGACAGAACAAGAAAGGTTCCAAAAGCGAATGGGGATTTCCCCAGGAGGCAGGCGGCTGCAGCGGTGACGCGTGCAGCGCGCCTAGCGGGAAATGCGGGCAACTGGCGTTGAATTCAATAAATTTAAGAAATTTGATTGTTTGAGCATGGGAAAAGCCAAATTCAGCGAATTTAGCATGTATACTGGAGGTAAGTATTTTTATGATAGTAAAAACTAATTTTAACAAGTTAAAATTTTCATATTCGCATATCCGTATTCGTTTCGCCATTGTCATATTCGCATGTCACAGTTCGTCAAAATTTGGAAAAATTATGAAAAAGGATTGCCCAGCGTGCATTTTTTCAGACCCATGTGCACCATAGATTTATTTCTTGTTAGACCTTATTTGTCATGAATGTACGACAGACTCAAAAGCTTTTGCAAAATTCACTGAAATAACATAGCCTGGATCACCATCATCAAAAAATAGCCTTGATCAAATCATTTAGAACAGACAGTAGTTACAGACAGATACTAACTAAGTTGGCAAATTACTAAGTTGGATACATTTTATTGCTAGACACAAACACGTTGTGGTTGGTTTAGCTGCTTCAGATCAACTTTCTGCAGATAGAGGAGTAGCGGCGTTCAATCTTTTGACCGATTTTATTTGCATTTGTTAAATTAAATTGTGAAGGCTAAATTTGTCTTAAAAAATTTGTCGATGTAAAAGTCCATAGCACGGTATCTTGAACATAGGGACTTGAACAAAGAATCTTCAAAACAGTGTTGTGAAACTCACCGAATGGTCATCGTCTTGGCAGTTGCCTGTTTCTGAACACGTTCGTCTTTTGTACAGGAAGATATAACAAAAATCGTCCTTTGTACAGGAAGATATAACAGAAATCGTCCTTATAATTTAGGGAGCCATTGCTTGACCGCCATTTCTACTGTAAAATATTTGGGAGCGGTTTTCCTCAGATCTAAAATTTTAAAACCACTGTAATCACGTAGTCATTGCAAATCAAAGAGCTGCCCTCATAAAAAGCTGTTTTATTTCTCGTGACAGGACAACTCTTCTTTATGCTTTTAAGATTTATGTATGGTAAATCCCCACTTAGAAGAGTTCGTAAGCCGAGTTGGTCTAGTAAGACATTAAACAAACTGAATCAGTTCAGAGGAAATTTATGGGGTCTTTGGCTGGCTTGAGCCATCTGTTCAACCAAGAGTTAAACTTGGGCTCTCTTGAATTGCCTGGCTTTTACTTACCAACTGATGCTTGATGGTTTATAAATAAAGAAGAAATCACAAGGTAAAGGGGAAACGAAGCAAGAAGTCTGCATTAAAGACTGGCCTTGTGAGGATACACGATACTAATCTGAGAAAGAAAGAAAAGACAACTGCCCCGACTGGGACTCGAACCGAGGACTTCCTGTTACAGGCCGCTTTAACCAATGCGTTACTGGGGCGGGTACTGGCTACAGACTCCAGCTGAGCTAAGAAGCTGTTCAATCTTTCTCAGTGGTGACCTAGAGATCACAAACATACATATAAGGAGGGAAAGCAACATTGCTTCTTGGCCTCCACACTAGAAATAAAGCAAGCAGTATATAAGGAAGAAATCACAAGGTAAAGTGTAAACGAAGCAAGCAGTCTGGATTAAAGACTAGCCTTGTGAGGATACACGATACACTAATATTTCTAGTGTGGAGGCCAAGAAGCAATGTTGCTTTCCCTCCTTGTACGTATGTTTGTGATCTCTAGGTCACCACTGAGAAAGACTGAACAGCTACTTAACTCGGCTGGAGCCTGTAGCCAGTACCTGCCCTGGTAGCGCAGTGGTTAGTGTGTCCGGCTGGTAAACGGGAAGTGCTGGGTTCGAGTCCCAGTCAGGGCAGTTGTCTTTTCTTTCTTTCTCAGATTAGTGAATCGTGTATCCCCACAAGGCCAATGCAAGTCTTTAATGCAGACTGCTTGCTTCGTTCATGATGGTTTAGACAATACAGTATATCAGTTTTTCACTCGGCACAGTAAAGTGCGCACTCGAGGTCATACACGTGAACGTGTTGCTAAACGGGTATGCAAATTGATGCAAATACTTCTTTGCGCTGCAGTTTGGAACAACCCTTTCGAATGTCAATCTGCTAGCAGTCGCCACTTGGCCAGAAGACCTTACAAAGCACTCGCCATTTCACAATTTCTACTCACACATACCAAATACGCCTTGTATGATGCAACGTTCCTCTAAGTTATGGATTAACAAAATTGTGCAATTTTTTATAAACTACAGTATTAATGCAGTTATATAGCCCTTGTAAATCTGAACCTAACGCCGCAAACCGTTCGCCTCTAACTTATACGGTTCCAGAGATACCCCTTTTTTAGTGGCATGCTCTGTAGCTATCGTCATTTTGGCGAGTAAGGCTAAATTTCAAGTCGCTAACTGTTGATTTCCACTCGCCAAACGGCGAGTGGCGATCGGCATTGGGAAGGGTTGGTTTGGAAGTTTGCCAAATGATATAGTTATGGCATTGTTTCTTACTAATTTTAAAAGTAAATTACACAGCTGCTCTTTAGAGAATATTCTTCATAGATTTTTCCTTTAGGCCATACGTTCGTGACTTGTCTTCCATAGTCTACTCATGCTTTATGTTGATTAAAATTTATTTATTATTATAAAATACAAACTATACAAATTACAAAAGTTCAGCATGTGGAACTCAGATGAAGCCATGATGTTTTTCTGACCCTTCAGCAGTCCCACCGTGAAAAATTACTCTGCATATTTTGGCTTCCTTTGGACTTTTTAAAAAGCTTTACATATTGAATACTCGCTAATAGGGATCCACCGAGTCCGGATATATCCGGATCCAGCACCGGATAATGCAGTATCCGGCCAGATCCGGATCCAGTAATTTTTTCAACCGGATCCGACCGAATCCTACACAAATAATCAACTTCCTTTTTTTCTTTTCTCCTTAAATTAATAAAATTAAGAAGGGTCTACGAGTATAAAAAATTGTAGACGAATTGCATTATAATGTTAATTATTGTAGAAAAATATAGGCTACTTGGGACCACCGTATTACGTTTTTATAATTTCAAGAAATTGCGAAGTTCGACTACGTAAATGCGTTTACGAAAATATTAAACTTGCAGTACCCAGGAGACCTTGAAATAATATCCACGGGTTATTCTTCCATTACAGCATCGTTTACTGCTTCCGAAATTTTTTTATGATGTTTTTAATACAGTAGAAGCCCTTTAAAGTTGTTCAATAATCACCATCGTTGTAGATCTGTGACCGATAGGCCTAACGTTTAGTAGCCTTCATATTAGCCACAGTAGCCACAGTTTCACACGTTTTGAATGGCCACCTACCTATTACGTTTGTGGGAGTAATCTGCACCAAATAAATCGTAAACTCCAAGGAAGAACGGTGATTACTGGAACAGAATACGTTACAGTTGATTGCTGACTATTTAAGGAGGCCAAGACTTTATTAATAAAACTTTGTTGGTCTTTGTTGAATAGCGTTTTAGAGCAACTTCAACCACCATCAGTAGCCATCTTGGAATAGAATTATTCGGATATTCGCGAGCCGCCATCTTTGGAGGGTCAAGCGAGGTGACATCCAACTGATTTACGTACTAAAATATGCTTCGAACAAGTGGCTCAAGACCCTGCATTAAACGGTTTATTAACTTTAAAATATTTTTTAAATTTTTATTCCAAACTTTTACTCGATCGTACAAATAATGGAAACCCGAAAAGGTACGTATTATTATTACTTTGAAATTTTTTCCGTTAGGCTGTCAGACGCTCGCAGCTAATAAGCACTGCTGAAAACTGCATTCGCACATTTAAATTTTGCACTATTATTTAACTCGTCGTGTAATTAATAATTAAAAACTGTCTGAAGGACGTTATTTAAGAAAACAAATTATTACGGTTGAGATATCCTCTAATGTTTACCCCCAATGTTGCTTTTGAAAAGCGCTACCTATTACAGCGTCCATTCTGTTGTCTTCAATGAGCGCGTCTTTGAGCGCGCGTCTCTCTTGGCAACTTGCGCAAGCGCGCGCTATGGCACGCAAACGACATCCGGCAGGCAGTAATAGTTCGCGCTAATCAAAGTCATTATGTATATTTACATTAGAAGATACTGTAACCGTAATAACATATTTTTCTTGAATAACGCCTTTTAGCCAGTTCATCATTCTTAAATACAAGGTAAATTACATAACGATGCAAAATTTAAATTTGCGTATGTAGTTTTCAGCAGTGCTTATTAGCTGTGAGCATCTGACAGCCTGACGGAAAAAATTCCAAAGTAATAATAATACGTACCTTTTCGGGTTTTTATTATTTGTACGATCGAGTTAAGGTTTAGAATAAAAATTAAAAAAATATTTTAAAGTTAATAAACCGTAAAATGCAGGGTCTTGCGCCACTTCTTCGAAGCTTTTAGTACGTAAATCAGTCGGATGCGAACGCGCTTGACCCTCCAAAGAAGGCGGCTCGCGAATATCCGAATAACTCTATTGAACAGTGCAATGCATGATGGTACTTTTCCGAAAAAATAAAAGTAACTAATTTGTTTTTAAACTTAATTGAAACTTTTAAATTAAACTGAATCTTTTGTTTTAATAAATTATAAATTTAAAAATATTTTATTTATATTTTTGTAAATAAATAATAAAAGAATATTTCCAGAAAGCAAAGATCTTCAGGCATGGTAGCTTCACTAAGCATTAGGCATAGCTACTGGCAGCAACAATCCTATGTAACTATCTTCTTCAACACTTATATTGAATTTTTTTTATTAAACTGGAAATGTTTGTGCTATTAAATTATAAATATTAATTTCATATATATTTTCACACATAAATTTGATATGATTTTATATATGTTTAAAAAATATAGTGAAGAAATCCAATCAAATTAAACAAGCACACAATAAAAAAAAAACATTTGATGCTTTGTTTCATAATTACATATACTGTAAATCGTGGATTAAATGCCCATGGGCTTATAGAACATTTTACCGGCCTCCAGCCAAGCTGGCTAAAAATGGTTTCTTTGTGCCTAAAACATACTTAACCTGATAATTTAGCATTAAAATGTGATGTTCCCCTGGAGGTTTCTTCCAGTGCGCAGGCGCTTGCTTGCATGTTCCTACTACGCATGTGTGAGGCAGTACTCCCTTATAAAATCGACAGCGCGCACGCTATCGGCATTCATTTTACTCTCAATTTGTCAGGCGTGACTCGAGAGGGGAGGCAGGGCGGGAGTAGGTTAAGTATGTTTTAGGCACAAAGAAACCATTTTTAGCCGGCCTGGCTGGGGGCCAGCAAAATGTTCTTTCTTTGTTGGCAAAACATCTTAACCTGATAATTTAGCATTATCAGCAGACCTCGTCAAAGTTTGGTGGCGGGCACCGCCATGACGAGCGCCCGGGATGCAAGCAGGCATTCCCCCAAAAAATGTTTCCTGGAAGAGAAAAAATTGCACTTTATTCAGAACAGGTGAGAACAGGAACTTGGACCTCTTTCGTAGGATGTGGTGGCCCTGAAAAGGGCCGTTGTTTGGGTCTTGCTTCCTTCTGGGTGGCTTGCATCCATCTGGGTGGCTTGCTTCCTTCATGGATGGCTTGCTTAATGGGGGGTTGACCACAGTTCTGGCTGTGACGATTGGTCCAAGTCGGTGTAGTCCTGATTCTTCTCTTGACATGTCCCTGAGGTAGTTGGAGGTGAAGGTCGATTGATGGCGCCAAGACGCTGCTGCTAGGATTTCTTCTATCGGAATGGCATTGTGGTGGGCCCATGATGTGGAGACAGCTCTTACTTCGTGAGCCGTCACCCTCATGCTCTCATTCAGAGTTTTCTCATAAGCTGCTTCGATTGTTTTCTTAATCCATCTCGATACCATAGCTGCTGATGTTTTGCCAGATTGGGGATTAATTGGGAGAAAAAGAACATTTAGCCGGCCCCCAGTCAGGTCGGCTAAAAATAGTTTCTTTGTGCCTAAAATATACTTAACCTGATAATTTAGCATTACATTCCTCGAATGTGATGTTCCCCTGGAGGTTTCTTCCGGTGCGCAGGCGCCTGCTTGCATGACCCTGCTGCGCATGTGCGTGGCAGTACTCCTTTATAAAAGCGAGAGCGTGGACGCTTTCGGCATTCATTTTTCTCTCAATATGTCAGGCGGTGACTCAAGAGGGGAGGCAGGGCGGGAGTAGGTTAATTATGTTTTAGGCACAAAGAAACCATTTTTAGCCAGCCTGGCTGGGGGCCGGCAAAATGTTCTTTCTTTTTATGCAAAAACCGGTAACCGGCGTTTACTGTGGTTTAGACACGACATAATAAAAGAAAGAGCACACAAAACCACACAGAAAAACACAACAAATGTTCACTTAAATTTTCGGCGAATAATTGCGTTCGCCTTCTTCAGAAGTTAGTTAGAAAAATACGAGTCACTACATCGTCCTTTTGAAATTCGTACAAGATGTGAGAACCACTGATCTAAATCGTGCGTTGCATCGTGGAGTCGTATACTGTGTCCCTTGCAGCGACTGCAGCGCAGTGTACATTGGTGAGACTCATCGTAAGCTCCAAGCACGACTTAAAGAACACGTCGGAGACACCTTGGGAGGAAAAGAGAAGAACGGAATTGCTCTCCATCATAAAAAAGAGAAACATGCCATCTCCTGGCATCGAACTTCTGTTCTATTCAAATCTAGCACACACAACGACTGTCATCTCAGGGCACTGGAGTCTCTTGCGATCAAACATTTCTCCAAAAATAGCATACCACTCATGAACATCCAGAATCCTGCTTATGCAAACATTGATCGCCTAGTGCGGCCAATTCTCGCGTCAAAATTTGACAGAAAGTGGGCACTCCAGATGCAACGCACGATTTAGATCAGTGGTTCTCACATCTTGCACGAATTTCAAAAGAACGATGTAGTGACTCGTATTTTTCTAACTAACTTCTGAAGAAGGCGAACGCAATTATTCGCCGAAAATTTAATTGAACATTTGTTGTGTTCTTCTGTGTGGTTTTGTGTGCTCTTTCTTTTATTATGTTCTTTCTTTGTTGCCAATACATCTTAACCTGATAATTTAGCATTATCAGCAGACCTCGTCAAAAATGGTAGCGGCCACCGTCCTGACGAGCACCCCGGGATGCAAGCAGGCGTTCCCCCAAGAAAATTTTTTGTCTGGAAGAGAAAAAATTTGCATTTTATTCAGAACAGGTGAGAACAGGAACTTGGACCTCTTTCGTAGGGTTTGGTGGCCTTGAAAAGGACCGTTGTTTGGGTCTTGCTTCCTTCTGGATGGCTTGCTTCCATCTGGGTGGCTTGCTTCCATCTGGGTGGCTTGCTTCCTTCATAGATGGCTTGCTTCTGTGTTCTGAGTGCTTAATGGGGGGTTGACTACAGTTCTGGCTGCGACGATTGGTCCCAGCCGGTGTAGACCTGATTCTTCTTTCGGCGTGCCCCTGAGGTAGTGGGAGGTGAAGGTCGATTGATGGCGCCAGGACGCTGCTGCTAGGATTTTTTCTATTGGAATGGCATTGTGATGGGCCCATGATGTGGAGACAGCTCTCACTTCGTGAGCTGTCACTCTCATGCTCTCATTCGGAGTTTTCTCATAGGCTGCTTCGATTGTTTTCTTAATCCATCTCGACACAATGGCTGCTGATGTTTCGCCAGATTGGGGATCAATTGGGAGAAAAAGTTAGTTTCTTCCTCGGCGGATGTCTTCATGACGTGTCCGGGCTATAGTTTGTTCCACATTATGTTTTCAGAAAACTGACTGGATGACGACTCGTTTCCTTGCACTAAGAGTGCAAAAACATGTGGATATCACACTTGTAGACTCTACAAAGTTACTGTTAGAGTTTACGAATGGGATGTTTACAGATTTTTTGCACCCATATTGGCAGAAAACGTGGCGTCATACAATCAGTTTTCTGAAAACATAATGTAGAACAAAGTATAGGTAGAAAAGTAAAGCTCTGACTGGACAAAGAAGGCGTTCAGGTTCGTTACGAACTAGGGTGGATACAGCCGGGAAAGTGATTGGTTTCAGTGGTTCCGAGGGTTTTTGTGTTTTCGTCCTGAATGTTGATCTTGGGTAGAGAGTAACAGAGGAAAAGTTGGGGCCAAAGATGCAGTATGCTGGGTAGGGCTTGAATTTCTGAACACCGTAGGCTGGTTGCAAGAGTGACGAGGAACACCGTCTTGCGTGTCATGAGATGAAGAGAGGTGTCCTGAAGGGGTTCATATGGTTCACCCATTAGGGACTGGAGACGAGTGAAAGGTCCCAGTCTGTTATCGACCTTCTGGTTAGATGAAGTAGAGCGAGTAGAATTGCTTGAAGCTCGAGGGAGTCGATGTGATCTGTGCAGGTCGGAGGCCAAAGGACTGAGGCTTCTTGAGTGCTAAGATGGGCACCCCAGCCGGTTCTCGAAGAGTCCGTAAAGATGAGCAGCTCGGGACGTGGCTCGTGAAGGGAGGGGTTGTGTCTTTGTGAGGTTGGTGTCATCTGACCATCAAAGGAGGGAGTCCAGAGGAAAATCTGGATTGAAGGGGATTGCTTGTCTGGGCAATCCTGATTGATTGCACGGTTGTCTATGCGGTGGTGGTGAAACTGTCTTACCATACATCGGCCGTAGGGGACGAGGTTCGCCATTGCGTCCATCTTCCCGATGAGAGAGTTTAGTTCCCGAGGAGAAAAACTTGTTTTCGACCGAAAGAGACGGGCGTGGAGAAGAAGATCTTCTATCCGTTCCGGGGAGGGGGCAATTCTTGCTGTGCGGAGGTCGAAAGAGGCACCGAGAAAGGTGAAGACTTGTGCTGGATGTAGGCGTGATTTTGAGTAGTTCACTCCAAAGCCCAGTCGGTTTAACAGGGGAATGGTCTTGTCCTTGTTTTGTTCCAGTATGAGAGGGTCCGGATTGTTAAGGGCCCAGTCGTCCAGATAGGCGTTGGCGTGAATTTCGTTTTGGTGTAGGTTTGCTAAAATTGGTTTGAGAACCGTTGTGAAAATTCTGGGGGCTGCATTCAGGCCGAAGGGAAGACAGCGGAATTCGTAGACTTTTAGGTTGTAGATGAACTGAAAGAGGTGTGTGATGACTGGATGGATTGGGACGTGGAGGTAAGCGTCTTCCAGGTCGATTGTGACTGTCCAGTCGTTTTGTTTGAACGAAAGACGGATGGATTCGAGAGTTGAAATGGTTGTTGTGGATGTATTTGTTGAGAGGTTTCATGTTGAAAATCAGACGGGAGCCTCCTGACTTTTTTGGTCGGGTGAAGATGGAACTGTAGAAACCCGGGCCTGGCTTGCGGCATGCCCTTATTGCGTCTTTCCATAGGAGTTTTGAAACTTCGAACGAAAGTAGTGGAGTTACTGGTGGAGAGAATTCCGATGGCGGCGTCGGGAGGAGTGGGGGTTTCGATAGGAATTCCGGACGAAAGCCATGTTTGATGATGAAACGTACTTCCGTGTTTGTTGTTAATTGTAGCCAAACTGGGAGGAAACAGCGTAGTCTCGCAGCAACTGGAAGGCTGGAAGGGTGAGAGGCGTCATTGTTGATTTTTACGAAAGCCGCTTATGCCCGCCTGGCGACGAGTGGCGGCTTCATCAGTCTGGAGTGGCGGCTCGCTTCTGGTTGCGTTGGCCGGAACGGGAGCGAGGCTGGTCCGTCCGAAAGGGCTGCGGGTTTCTCGGACGAAAGTCGGAGGAATGGGGAGACTGAGAGGGAGCCGATGTCTTGTTCCAATTGTCCAGAGGAGGACGGGGGACGGATTGTTTATTCTTCAGAGCCAGACGAAAGGTGAAAGAGATTTGTTTCAGCGGTTCGGGTTTCCTAGAGATGTCTAGGTGAGGAGCCAGAGTTGGGATGAGACCACAGAATAGCGTGTCCGACTCGTGGATGGACTGGTTGCGGAGCCGGTGCATCGTGGCGACGTTCAAGTTGGTAGCGGAAGTAAGAGCAATGACCCGGAGGAGAAGGGTATTGTTGAAAAGGGCTCTAGTAGCCCAGTTGATGGAATGGTACGTGGCGAAGCTTGCCTTCTGGAAGAGCTGCGTGATTAGGGACGAAAGATTGCGTAGTTCTTCGGGACTTGCGTCCGGAGATAATTTCTCGCACAAGGCTTTCACCGCAGTATTGAGAACGTCGGCTTGTGAAACGGCACGAAGACTCAGCCGGAGGCACTTGTCGTTTTCGTACAGGATGAAAGTTGGCCATCAGCTTTCTTAGGAATCGATAAAGCGGTGCCAAAGTCCATTTTTACTTCACTGCCTAAGAATTCGCATTCAGGGTAGGTTGCGAAGTTGTTCGGGTTCGTGGTGCCGTCGCCCAGCGGGCAAAAGAAGCTGCCTTCACGGCCTGATCGAGGGTAGGTGGTTCCTTGTCGAGAACGAGGGGGTCGCCCTTGCCGAGCAGGGAGCCTTCATTCCGGAGGAGGCAGGTTAACAGCGTGGTGGATTGTCCTAGAAGGTTGCGAGGTTGGAGTCTTTGTACCTGAGGGCAAAGCCGAAACCAGTTTTCAGCCCACGGTTGATCACGGGAGCGTCAGATGACTGCGAAGGTTTGAAGAGGAAGCAGTCGGGAATGGTTTCTTCGAACATCTTCAAAAGCGAAACCAGTGGGAAAGTCTGGTCGTCGGCAGCATCGTCCGGGAAGTGGATCCTCTTGCCGGACGAAAGTGGGATGGCAGGCGGCAAAACTTCAGTGTTAGCCGGGGGAACGGCAGCATGAGAAGCTTGCGGACGAGAGGGAGAGGACGGCTTGCATGTCTTCTGAGCGCCAGAGGGAGGCGTCGAGCCCCGTTTACGGGAGTCACGGCTGGAGGCAGAAGTTACCCAGGCTTGCGTGCGGGCGTGTCGGGCGGAAGACATGCAAGAGGGAGGCGGCATGGGATTGTCTTGCATCTCACGGACTGTTTCCTGGACGATGTTCTGGACTTCGCTGCGGGAGACGCTTCGACCTATTCGGGAGGAGTTGGATGATAAATCCAAAGGAGAATTGCGGGCTGGCGAGCGAGAAGCTGCTGTTGCTCGCTGAAGGGATTTCTTGGCTTCACGGTAGACGACTTTCGCTCGTTGAAAGTCCTCTTGCAGAGCCGAAAGGTCCAATGGTTCGGTCGGTGGGGTGCGTTGGCTGGGTTGCAAGGGAGAGTCCGAGAAGACATTGATGCTTGTAGGTGGAGCTTCAATGAAGGAAGCAGCAGGGATCGGGCCAACGGCGGCGAGGTCGAAGGCGGAGATCCAGCGACTACCGAGGGTGAAAGCGGTAGTTTGCGGCTGAAGGAGAGCATGAGAGGGAGCGGCAAGCGAAGCGGGGGCTTCGGATGTGGCGGTCATCATCGGGTAGAATCCAAATTTCCGTGCAAAAGACAGGGGAACTCGGGCGCATGGTGGCGTGGAGACTAGGGTGGAACGAAAAAAAAAATTTTTGAATTCTGTAATTTAATAGTGCGGAAAGGTTGTGTATTGGGTTCCTAATAAACTGTGTAAAATTTGGTTTTGATCGAATAATGCCTTGATCTGTCCCAAGGACCTTGAAATTTGCAAGTTTCTGCCGTAAACATGGTTTTAATGCAAATTCCTGAAAATTATTTATTTTAAAATTTTTTAAATTTAATAGTGCGGAAAAGTTGTGTATTGGGCCCCTAATAAACTGTGCAAAATTTGGTTTTGATAAAATGATAACTTGATCTGCCCCAAAGATCATGAAATTTACCATTTTGTGCAGTAAACACTGTTTTAGTGTTTGAGTGCAAATTTAGGAAAATTGTTTCTTTTTAAAATTTTCTAATTTAATAGTGCGAAAAAGTTGTGTATTGGGTCCCTAATAAACTGTGCAAAATTTGGTTTTGATCAAATAATACCTTGATCTGCCCCAAGGACCTTGAAATTTACCTTTTTTCCATAATCTTAATGCTAAAATATTTATACAAAAATGCTAAAACCTTTTATTTCCGAATTCTGATAGCATAGAAGTCATACATTAACATGTTGGGATTGTTGGATAGCACATTTAGTAGAAATATATTTATTTGAGCTACTATAATTTATCGAGATACCAGAATGCCGTTGAGTAATCCTGAAATTTTCGTTTTGGTTTATCCAAACATTTAATTTGTTCGGGTGTTTTCACTTCATTTGTTAATCACTTTTTGTAATGAAACTTGACATATACTTCGTGATTCTGGTCGCGCCTGTATGAAGCCCTTTGTGCCATGCATTCCACATACTAAAGCTGATGCGTCTGTGATGACTTTGAGACAGCCTTCGATCGCTTGGATGTGGCATGGAATTGATGTAAACTCTTCATTTATAGATGATAGTCCACTCTACCATTAGCTGAAGATCTCCATCTCTGTCAAATATTCCAAATATCATAGGTGGTTCTGTAACTTCTCAAGTTTGCCATGAAATATATAAGATTTACATAATCGGTTACATCAAAACATAGTGGTGGTATTTGGAAATATTGAACTTGCCTCGATCCTGTGTTTGTTCTTTCTTTCATGATTCAACGTAGTCCAAGATGTGCTCTTGTTTATCAGTTATCATGAAAATGAGGACATTTTCCAGATGACCAAAGAAGACATTTCTTTGTATCACCGGATCAACTACACTCTTCAGTTCTTCACTTAGGTAACAATAGGATTTTATTGATTTCAACAAATGCTTTGCACCATGCTTGCATGAGGGATTAGCCATGATGTCAAACCACGTTGGCGAATAGACTGTAGGAGGATAGTGTAGGAGGATACAATGAGCTGCTGTCACCCAGAATGCATGTAAAAGTTAACCAGGACCTTTCGGTTGCAAACCTAAAAAATAATTACAATTATGACAGCTTGACACAATTCCAATAGATGTTGTTGATCATTACTTAGATCTTTGCTTCAATGCATGGAAAATTACCTTTAGTTTTCTGAAAACAAACAATTGATAGCTTTTCACAATCAGCAATCTGGTTTCCAATAGTTCCCTTGAAACTATAGGACCTGTGGTCGGTCCAGCTAAATGAAGAATTAAATGGCAGAGAGGCAAACATGGTGCAAAGCACTTATTGAAATCAATAAAATCCTCTCGTTATTTCAAAGAGGAACTAAAACGTGTAGTTGATTCGGTGATCCGGAAAATATCTTCGTTTGCTTAATAACCGATGACCGACAGAACATCAGGTCCCTTCGACTGCAATGGATCATGAAAGCAAGAACAAAAATAGGCTCGAAGCAAGTCCGAGTCTTCCAAATACCACAACCAAAATGTTGATGCAACCGATTACGTAGATCTCATTCAGTGGTTACAGAATAGTTTCTTTTGAGGTTACAGAACCACCTATGACATTTGGAATCTCTGACAGAGATCTTCAGCTAATGGTCGAGGGTGGGCTATCTGTCGCCTATAAATGAATGGCTTACATAATTTCCATGCCACACACAAGCGGTCGAAGGCAGTATCAAACTCGTACCGAGAGCATCTGTTTCAGTATGTGGAATTTCTGGAAAAGATGGATTCACACGAGCAAGACTAGAATCACGAAATATAATACCAAGTTTCAATACAAAAAGCGATTATCGAATAAAGTGAAAACATCGTAACAAAGTAAATATTTGAGAAATCAAAAGGACAATTTCAGGACTACACAACGGCATTCTGGTATTTCGATAAATTTTTGCAGCTCAAAGAGATTTATTTCTATTAAACAATCCCAACATGTTAATGTATAACTTCTATGCTATCAAAATTCAGAAATAAAAGGTTTTAGCATTTTTGTGTGAATTTTTTAGCATTACGTTTATGGACAAAAGGTAAATTTCAAGTTTTTTGGGGCAGATCAAGGTATTATTTCATCCAAACCAAATTTTGCACAGTTTATTAGGGACCCAATACACAACTTTTCCGCTCTATTAATTAGAAAATTTTAAAAAGAAACAATTTTCCTAAATTTACACTTAAACACTAAAAGAGAGTTTACGGCAGAAAATGGTAAATTTCATGTTCTTTGGGGCAGATCAAGTTATCATTTTATTAAAACCAAATTTTGCACAGTTTATTAGTGGCCCAAGACTCAACTTTTCCACACTATTAAATTAAAAAAATTTAAAAAGAAATAATTTTCAAAAATTTGCATTAAAACCATGTTTACGGAAGAAAATTGTAAATTTCAAAGTCCTTGGGGCAGATCAAAGCATTATTTGATCAAAACCAAATTTTACACAGTTTATTAGGGGCTCAATACACAACTTTTCCGCACTATTAAATTACAAAATTCACGAAAAAATTTTTTTACCCCATTTTCATTCCACCCTAGTGGAGACACCTCTGGAGGAAAATGAATGCCGATAGCGTGCGCACTGTCGCTTTTAAAAGGGAGTACTGCCTCACACATGCGCAGTAGGGACATGCAAGCAGGCGCCTGCACACCGGAAGAAATACCCAGGGGAACATCACATTCGAGGAATGTAATGCTAAATTATCAGGTTAAGATGTTTTGGCAACAAAGAGGGTTAATTTGGCAAAAATAGGGGTGTGGGCTTTAAATCAAGCATTATCAATTTTCTAACATATCTGGATATCTATTACATAATAGTCGAAGCTTTTAAACGATCTCTGAAAGATCAATTTTTACATCCTTTTAATTGTTGTGAAGAAGGGAGGAGGCTTAGGTGAGAGAGGCCCTGGCCTTGTGCAAATGCTAAGAGCTAAAGGAAGAGTCCATTATTACTACAAGGGGCCTGTAAACATAGCGAACAGTACTATCTTTATTCACATCATACAATTTTTAAGTAATTTTTCGTAGAAAAACGACAATTTGAGGGGTGGGCCTTATTTGACTCCACTATTTCATAATTTTGACTTTACAGCATTTTAGGAGGTGAGCTTTAGCTCCACCTGTGCTTTTAAGACACGATTTACAGTAATTTGGAGCCTATAGAAAACAATATATACCCAATATATAAACAGTAAAATTTTTTCTGTATTGCGTTTTTTTTTTGTAATGACAAATACATAAAAATGTAAGTAATTCCTTGTAGGCTAGTCCGACTTTATTTTTAAATATCCATGCTGAACAGTTGTCTGCAGGATACACTAATTAAAATTAATCATTTTTTTATGTAACCAACTTTCAATCATTTTAATGTAATATAAATGCATAGGCCTATCCTATACTGTTTTCACAAATGTCGCAAAATTCTGCAAATTTTGTTTAAAATGAAGCAGCAGGCTATGCTAATCAATGAGAAAATCCTTAATTTAGTAAAATCTTTTCTGATTGATTAACCTAATGAATGCTTGGTTTGATTGTTTAAAAAAAATTTCCAGAATTTAGCAACATTTCCAAACCAATAGAGTGCGGTAGCCTATAGGCACTTCTACTGTACTCTTAATAGTGTAAGACTTCCAAGTGTTTAATGTAAGAAAGTAATGTAAAATAAAACGGAAATTATCACCATCTGCAACTTATAAGGGGAAAAAATAAACATTATTTCATCATTTTTGTGTGAATTACTTGGTATCCAGCACCAGCCTGGATCCGGGACCTAGATCCTGAACCGATCCGGCGCTAGCGTCAAATTATCCGGAGCCGATCCGGATCCGGTAAAATGCTAACCCACACTAAACAAACAAAAGTACATGTGGCGCCATCTAGCAGTGTCAACGTATTATTGCCGTAGTACCCAGCGCGCGGTGATAAAACTACTCAGATATTAACCCTTTGCACACCACGATTTGTCCACAAATATACTTAACGAATGGTTAAGTACCTATTTTAACCCTTGATTCAACAATAAGACTAAAAGGCAAGCAGATAGCCGAAAATAAGCTCAAAGGTAGTTCACATGGAATCAGCAAAAAGAACTTCGCTTCCCAACTATGAGGCTGAGTACTTGTTGGTTTTAAATGTTAAGTAAAGGCAACATCAATTACATCAGCAATCTCAATTTATACACCAACCCGTCAGCTTGGGTATGTTTGCTTACAAGTCAAATTCTGCATTTAGTTTAGTAGTAAAATGTTACGAGACTGAAGGCTGTTTGCGAGGCAACAATAGTGCTATAAGGCCAAGTTAATTGTTTGATTTACAGGCGTATGCAGGTGCTTTAAACTATCACTGGGAAAAAATTTTTTATCTGAATCGTGGTCGAACCACTAAAATTCATATTTCCGCTAAATTTCAACCAATTTTGACATTCCAATATACCATTTTAACTGGCTCGAAATGAGCTTTCAATGTTGCTAATTTCAAGCCTCTAGCTGGAACCACTAAGCTATGTGGTAAATACTGAAAAACACTGAATACTAGATGACAAATAACATACCAGATTTTATTTTTCATGTTTAAACTTTTTTTTTTTAGTCTTTCCACTTTCTTTCTTTCAGCTCTCTTTCAGCTTTGATATAGGAACATGTCAAAGAAATGTGGTCAGTTAAATAAAATAAAATGCTTGGTTGCCTGGTGCATCAATTTGCAACGTCGCCCGTAAAACAAACAATTTTTTTGGCGTAGCCTACGTCTTCAACATTGTTTATACACATTTGTCCGCGGTGAAAAGAACCCTGCTCCCAAAATGTGCACTTTCTGAAACAAATATGTCAACACATATGTGGGGCTGCAAATTTTATAGCTCTAAAATTATTCCTTATGGTGATTGGGTTTTTAACTACAGTAGCACCACTATCCGAACTAATTGTAACCGAGGAGTATGCGGATAATCCAGTTTCTATGCATAACAAAAGAATAAACTTTTTTCTTGGCTCGATTTTAGTGTTGTGAATTAAGTTTGGTTGTATAAGACTAACGACAGAAAATGTTGCAATGAAATGAATCCAGAGCCCAATACTAATTCCATCTCAAAAAAAGTAATAAATTTCTCAATATTTCAGATAATCAGGGTGTTTGGATATAAAGGGTTTCAGATAATTGAGGTGTTCATGGAAAAAATGAAGAGTTTTATTCCACTAGCCGACAACGACAACAATTGTTTGAACAACTGATATTGCCGCATACTACCATGGGCCAAAGAATCCATTATTATTTGCACAGCAGCAACAGGCGGGATGAAATTTTTAAATGATTCCACAATTGTGGTAATCATGAACAATGCGGTAGTACATCAAGAAGGAACACATAGCAACATACTAATAAGTCTCACCTGGCACAGCCTTTGCCATTCCTGCAGAAATATTGGCTGTGATACTTTTTAACTTTGCCTCCCGCTCGTCAAATTTTCTCTGAAATGTAAATTAAGTACAGTTTTTAGCAACAAATTTAAGCTTTGGCAGTTATGGCATTTCATACATATGCTAGCTTTAATAAGATAAAACTTGTTCACGACGAAGTAAGCGGTGATGTGGTAGCCTGATGAAGACAGTCGTTCTGAGCCCCTCTAACTCCAGAAACACCTGACTGTCGAAGATTTACAACGATATTGGAACGGTAAATATCCTTTACTTTGAAATCTAAGCGTAAAAAAAGTAAACATGGACTCAAGTAAGCGATGTGACATTTCTAAAAAAGATAAAACTTATGTTCAGTAGAGAGTGCGTATGACAAATTACCTTACACCGCATGTCATTTGTGATCTACACAACGTAAATAGAGGAACAGGCCATTTTGTAGTTATAAGAGTATTCCTTGGATTCAAATCTAGGCAGCAGTTAATTTTGCATAAATTTGTCACTAGAATGGTAATTTATTGGGCTTGGGTTATTTGCATCCTGTACATCACAGTAACTTGCTTCAAACTTTGTCACCCGTTAGTGTATTACTCGTTAGGAATTAAACTTTGAATACTGTTACCGCCCCACTTTTGAATCCCACCAAACTGATAACCCTAAGGTAGGAAAGTCCAGACTGCTTAGCAAAATTCGCAACTTAAAGCCAATTTATGAAAACAACCAGACAACAATTGCGCGGATTCTTAAGAGTACAAGGAAATAGTTCTTCTTATACATTTTAGAAAAGCTATTCCTTTCAATTTTTAAATATTTTTGAAACATTGCCAGCTTTAGATCCAAATGTAGTAGCTTCGTGTTTTCACAGTAGCATTTCTTCACAGTAGCTTTTGCATACAGAATTGGTGGTAACAATGCAAATGACAAAGGCCCTGTACTTTTTGTGATATCGCAGCATTCGCAGTTTTAAAAATTGGAGGAGCTTTAAAAATTGAGCAGCTTTGGGGAGGAGTAAATGCACTGTTCACTGAAGCCAAAAGGCGACAAAAAATCCATCACAATGGAACAAGTTATAAAAAAGAAGGTGTTGTTAGTATATACGAGTTTGTCATAAGAAGTGAAGTTAAGAAAACAACCTAAACATGTCGTCTGTAACATTTGTGAAAAAATCCAACGATGCCAAAAATAATTTTTAAAAAAAACGCAACATTCAAAAATTCTTTGTATTAGCCTTCATCGAACCAGAGATAAAGACCTCACCAAGTATGCATGCACTACCTTTGAGAAAAAGTGAGCAACGTTCAATGGCTATGATGGCCTACGCAGAAGAGAATCTCTACTCTGGTGAAGACTTTGATATTTAGCAGAAAACAAAATGCAAAAGTTTAATTGGCTAGGTATTCTGTGATAAAAACTAATGATCATGCAACTGAAATCAAGTTACTAACCAATTCTCTGAAAGAAAAACTGAACCAAAATTATTAAAAAAAATTATGACACTGCCCTAACAAAAGACCATTAAACATTAATGTACCGAACCAAAGTTTCCACATTAAGTTATAACAGGAAATTGGTGTGGAAACATATTACGAGACATGTAGGCAAAGGAGAAGCTATCTTTGGTGAGGAATCCTTCGGTGTGGTTCTGGAACGTGGGGGGAGGGGGGATTGAGGCTTAATGGCGTGTCGACTGCTAGGTCATTAACACCAATCTCAGTCACAGTGCAGTGGTTCTGGAACAAGCCAAGAGCGCGAAGATAGCCTTCAGCGGCGGGTAACGTGAATGAGGCGAAGATGGGTGAAGTAGGCAAAGTTGAAACGAAAACGAAAAGCGTGACCGTACTGGTGTACGCTGGAGGGAAAAAGATAACAGGCCACCTCACCTGGACACTTTAATAGAGGGGCAGTGGGCACCACCTGACGGGTCCCCCCCCCCCCACCCCCAAAGTCACAAACTTAAGCACATAACTGAGCTAAAAACAGGATTCAGGATTCTTTTCTTATTTGGTGGGCCTGAAAAGGGCCTTTGTTTTGTTTTTTCTCCTAGTGCTTCGAGGGTTGGACAGCACTTCTGGCAGTGATGATAGGGCCCAGCTTGTTAAGTCCATCTGCAAGAGTCATCCTATCCCTGAAGTAGTGCGACGTGAAGGTTGATGCAGTCTTTCACGATGAGGCTTGTAGAATTTCAGCAATTCTGCTTCCACCTCAAGGCACTCCTTATAAGATTTATCATGTTTGGAATACGCTGAAAAATTGAGCATTGTAAGGAAACACTGGCACTATCACTAACTTCGCCAAAAATTGTCATAATTCAATCCAGAACCATTTGCTGAATGAAGTTGATCGTCAGTTGAATTCTTCAAACTACAGGGTGGTCGACAAAAAACTGACGACCCAACATTTCCTAAATCCAACTTTTCTAGTTAGCACCCCTCAGAACCAAGACAGGATAGAAATCAAATCTAATGAAAAGGGAAGATTTCTGTCCTCTCCTGGTTCTGAGGGGTGCTAACTAGAAAAGTTGGATTTAGAAAATCTTGGGTCGCCAGTTTTTTGTGGACCACCCTGTATCAAATTGCCGTCTGAATTGCTTGCTTTACAGAACGATGCTCTTCGTCACTCACCACCACTCGAAGCCACACGTAGCAATGATCGTCGCTGCTCTGTGGCGATCTGAACAGGACCGATTCTGAATGTAATGCCTGCCATCGCCAATCGGGGATTCAAGTTCCCTTTGTCCACCACACCTTAGCGCTGTGGAAACCTTAGTAACTAGTGACTACTCCGCTCCATTTCGGCCTGCACATCTGAAGACAACTGCAGCCGAGTCAACTCCTTTGCGACCACCAACTTCTGGGAAGACTGGCGACGTGGAGAACCCCACATTACAGTTTGGAGACTCGGAACTACTGTGCTTTTCGCCGAAGGCCCTCGCCTTGTTCACTGAATGCCTCTTATATTTTTTTGTGAACGCACAGTTTTACTTTTAAAAACATCGTTAACGTTCGTACTGTGAAACGCCACCACGTCGGCAAAAAAAATTAGAAAAAATCTACCGCTCACAATCTAGACAACAGCTCAGTCCAGCAAATTTTCGATAACTTGCTTTTATCTTCTTCGGGCCTCAAGGATAGTGCTCGGACTTTTTACATCTTTCACTTGTGTCGCTAGCGCATTTGAATTTGGATGGCAACGTTGCCTCCATTGGTTGTGTTTAGGGTGCCATGTGTTTAAAATGTGAGTTCAATGTACATTCAGAAGTGTGCGGTAAATTTTTTCTAAATTGTTTGCCAACAGTTGCATTTTCACGCCGAGACTAACGCCAACTCATTCACGATCCCCCAATTTCATCTCTATTATCTTAAGAATAGAACTTGGCAGAAAATGGAGTTGTGACGCCATGCTTTCTTGAAAATCAGCGAATAACATTGTAAAATCCATAATTTGATCGGTTGGAATGACTCCCGACGAAACACTGTCATTGGGGCTGTCCCGGGGTTTAGGACCAACACCTTCGTCGGGGTCTGTCGACTCCGTACCTGGCACTCGAAACACTCATTGCATCAACCACGCCTAAAGTTGAACAAGGATCGTCACCAAGACTTCTTTAATTCTTTTATCCAGGTATCCTCCAGGTACAATCTTCTTTTTCTTTTCCACAAAACAGGGACGACTCCACTACAAAGCCTTGGGGTGGATTTCTTCCAAGTCCGAAATATTCTCCCGAATGGCCGCTGGATTATGCTTCAAACAGATGCTACACGGGTTACATAGACACTCACAATTGTTACACTTCCTACAGGCCAAATGGCCGCTCCCCTGGTGTTTGCAAATGACTGTAAGACACAACCGTTTTCTAAAATAAAGTCTTCAGCTTTACCAATCATACCAGGCTAACTTTCTTTGAGAAAAAAACTGATAGAGCAAAACATCAACTTACCAAATTGATACCCAAAGCGATATTGGGAAGCAATATGGCGGCTCTAGCTACGATGGTAACATGAGTAGAGTCGTCTTGTGAGAAAGCCAAGCAAAGCTTTTTTATATTTAAATGGTGTTTCGGCAATTTGAGAGCATTTAAAAGCAATTTAAGCTAATACTAAAAAAAAGTATTTTGCAGACAGTAAGAAATAAGATTGGCCCGCAAGACTGCTTAAACCCTCATGCGTCTAAAAACTGAAGAGTTGTTTTTTTTCCCTAGCCTTAGGTCTTTTTCTTTCTCAAATGCCACTGGGTCTGAGTAATGATTGAACCAAGTAGGCAACCATGGCCACCATTCGAAGTAGATCTAGAAAGATCTAGTATAAACTGCGGTCTCCCAAGAAAAATTAGCCGACGACTTAACCTAATGGTGCCCAACCAATTTCCCTCAAAAAAACGACATTTTAACACTGCTTAAAATAAGTTTTTACTATCCTAAAATACTTACCTTCAGTAATATGTGCTAAAATCGCTATTTTATGCTGTCATTGCTCAAAATTAATCAAATAGACCATTTGATCTCAATCTAGTACCATATAGCTCCCACCAGGGGCGCCACTCTGTATCCTACAATACAAGGCGAGCGTCCATAATACCTCATTATCGCTTAGCAACCAACGGGTTCAGCGAAAGAGGGGAGGGGGGTGGGTTCTACCGTAGGTAAGTATTTTAGGATAGTAAAAACTTATTTTAAGCAATGTTAAAATGTCGTTTCTTACTATCAACAAAATACTTACTTCAGTAATATGTGCTGACTTTGCCCCACCGGAGGAGGGTCAGCTAGAACCCGAAGCTATTACATAAGTTGTCATACCAAATCTCAATAAATATTGAGAAGGTACCCACTTACGAATGGTAATCAACTTGCCCTAAAAAACTATATTCCATTTCTCAATGTCCACCCTTCAACCAGTCACATAAGATTTTCTAAATCTTCCACCAAGTGAGCCAACAGGGTCTCAAAGGTAGTGACTAATGAAAGTGTAAAGGGTTCTACGAACCAGGCTGCAACAGCATCGTCTAGTGGAGCATTATTCCTGTTTGCTCCAGAGATATCCAATGCCTGAAAACTGCGAGGCCACCCTTAGCAAGGGAAACGGTAAGAGTCGGCTCAAGGCCAGAGGGCCATGTTACTACCTCACGAACCTACTTCCCTTGCCAGAAAGGGGTTACCATTGCCAGAATTGCTGCACCTGGTACTGCACCAACCTGGAGAACCAGGCCTTCAATAGAACCAAAATTCTTTACCTAAAAAACATTGCCAACCTGAGCAGGTGACTCTGTCCCCTTGAACTTAACTTACTGAGCCGGAAGACAGCCGACGTTTGTCCTACTCCCGCACAGATGCTGAGTGAAGACAGTCGCGTTGCCTCGACCACCGACGTTGACCAACTCTTCCCACCACCGAAGACGAGTGGGAGGCCACACCATGCAGAATGTCCGTGTATGTTCTGATCTTGTTACAACCTACGTTCATCTTTTTACATTCCTACCCAGAACTTCTTTCATCCCAACGCAACAGCTTTACAACTTACAAATATACTCAATCAGTACTACACAACACGAAAACAAAACGCCACACATAACAACATAACGCAACATATTGCGAGTCGCCAATACCGTACCAATGCATGAAACATGATTGGAAGGCATACAAATGAATGAGCCAATAGTGTCTTGCACTACACACAGTGCGCCACCCTAGCCTACCACCCCAAGGCTAAAATTGTTGGGCCATCCCAAACTATTGAACTCCTACTTCAAGACTCGGCGAAGGTCTCACTTATTTATTTCTAAGGTGGACGTTTAAAAACCACATGTTGGCTCGACATTCCCTAAATTTACACCAGTTCGGAGCCTCACCTCACTTGGAAGATCAATAAGGCCCGGTCCAAGTTAAGAAGAAAGCTTAATGACTTCACACAACCACTTTCCTAACTGGAAAGGTAACAGGAACCGGAATAGGACTGTCCTACACCAGCGGGCGAAGTAGTCCACTCAGCATTGGGCCCCTTCGTTGGAAGAATAAGAGTTCCATCAAGATAGAGTCGAAGGGCACGCACAGAGCATTGCCCCTTCCCATCAGGATCAAGAACCCCTAGTTCAGAAAAATGGTTGCGAGGAGACGGTTCAGGTAAAACAATTCTCCTAATTAAAGTCATAACCACGTCAGGAAAAGCTAGAAATGCTGTATATCTTTCACGTGCTTCCAGCCTAGTCCATGGAGCCAGAAGGAGAGAGCTACGATTTGCTCATTATTATTACCACCCACAATGATGACACTAGGCAACACACGGCCCTTCTCTAACCAAAAAGCCAGGGGTGGCCGGAGTAAGGATCAAACCCAGGACTTCTAGTATACGAGATGGTCATCTAACCATCAGTAGGCTACCTTCTCCCAAAGAAAAGCAGTTACCTTTAGGACTTAAGGAGTAAACCAGAACAGGAGGAGTTGTTTTAACGCCCTTAACCCGCTCGAAATGTACACGCGCAACCAGCATTAGCTGAATCCAACCTGTTGTGACCTGCGGTAGTGTCTGGTCGATTAGAGTTCACAACCATCTGAACCATGGGTTGTCCAAAGACACTAGGCCAAGAATAAGGGGAAGGTAATAAGACTATAGACATCGTAACACCTAACCTGATTCCTTCAATCCCCTTTGCAAACCTTAAAGTGACACAATGCACGTGAAAGGAATTGAGACACTGTCAGGACTGTCCCAAACTTCCCAAGGTTAAATTACCTCCGTTTCAACACGGCTCGCCAACCTAACCTTCTTGCGAAAAGAAAATTATATTTGGTAATACCACCAAATTACCAGAAGATGATACTTGCAAGCCGTGCTGCAGTCTCTCACTTCCAAGACTTGAAAGACAAAGAAGTCTGGAAAGGAACGTAAGACCAGATAGAGAAATTCTACGCCCCGTCGTTCGACAAAATTCCCGGTTGAAGGGAAGGTACAGCTACAAAGCTCAGACCAGAGGGGTTCTACGCAAAAGAACTCGTTAAAACCAAACCCAACCAAAATTACCTAGCGCAAGCTTGCATTATCCTCCTTGAGCGCACTCCCACGAAGGAGAGGGGTGCCAATTTACTCTACAAACTTACTAACTGCTCTGATATGAGAAACATTCGGGCAGCGAACCACACCGCTATCAAAGCTCGTGAAAACTAGGCTCATTGAGAAGCCAAAAAGGCAGCGAGAAGGGCTGCCCGAGAAGAGGAACCCCAGCGGATCCAGCTGGGGAATGTACAAAAACAAAAGACCGAAGTCGATAAAGCAAAGCGACCAACAGTCAGTCCAGGCTCATTGAGAAGCCAAAAATGCAGCGTGGGAGGGCTGCCCAACAAGAGGAACACCAGCGGATCCAGCTGGGTAATGTGCGAAAACGATAGACCGAAGTCGTTAAAGCAATGCGACCAACAGTCAGGCCAGGCTCATTGAGAAGCCAAAAGTGCAGCGTGGGAAGGCTGCCAAACAAAAGAAACACCAGCGGATCAAGCTGGGGAATGTGCGAAGACGAAAGACCGAAGACGTTAAAGCAATATCAGTCCATCACAACGAAAACTAATACTTGCAGACTAGAGAGAAGTATGAGCAGGTTAAATTAAAATTAACCTGTGTGGAAATTTAATAAAAAACCCAAAGTTTCAAAAAATTTTCCAAGAGAACAAAAGAAGTATTATCTTGGAAATCCAAAGAATCTGCCCTCAAAGGGATGTGTACCCATTAAGTCGTTTATAAGAAATTCGAATTATTCCAAACTTTACAGGACTTAAAATCTTTTAAAATAGGTTTAAGTACCTAAAATAAGCCTAAACTAAGCCTAAATTAACTTAAACTAAACCTAAACTAACTTAAATTAACCAAACTTAAATTCACGTAAACATAATTTGAAAGTACGAGTCACGCCATAACCTCTAAAAGGCTGAAAGGACCATGAAAGAACTGACAGTGGGCAGAGGGGCATGATTTGCCTTACAAGCCTAACGCAAATCATCAAAACCCGAAAACCCAACATACCTACACGAAAGATGATAAAACGCCCTGGACCGAAACTGAACGCTTATTCCAACCATACCAATCAATGTGAACGGACTTCAATGTCTTACGGACGAGGGGAGCAATAGAGGCATTGATGTTGGTCCTGTGTCCCCGAACAACACGACGTCGAAAGGAACTTTCAGAGGATGTCAACAAGTAGAGGTAGCCCGATGTCGGTGAGTCCACCGAGATCGGCAACGATGTTGGAAAAAGAACACAAAGTTGGGGAGAAGGCTTAGTCCATGGAGATCCTCCACAGGTCACAACGAATCTTGAATACGCTGGGACATAATGTCGACCAACACCCAAAATAAGTCTCCAGAACTTCGTTTAAGGAACTACTACCTCACACGTCCTCACGGTCACATCATACGACATGAACTTTCAGCAGACGATCTTGATGCGTGGCCTGCCCATTTCAAGTCTATGCGGGTGGCCCCATGCCCGCACCGTGCGAAACTTAGGATTACGAGCTTGGTCACGCTCAACACACAAGGTGGCTGACGCGTCCACAACATTTGCAGACCCAACTCGCCTGACCAACCTAGGCGTTGGCGAGTGCCCAGCCGCTATTACAAGGCAGAGGCAAATGACTACCGCACCTTCCAGGACGATGCCCCTTTCATTCTTACACATTCCAGACAAATTGGGACGATTGCCGGCTCCCTTATACGCACCACAACCAACATTTCTCCGACACCACACGTTTTCCCGAAGATTCAGACCAAATAAAGATTACAGTTAAATCCTGCAATCCGGGTGACCATTCGGATCGAAAGGTGAGGACTACCAGACCTCAGAAACCAATCTGACGAAAATGAAACGATGTCCCAAGCCCACCAAAAAAATCGTGGATTTAATAATAACGTGACCAGAAAGTCGCGGAACTGCAACAGACACACGAAACGACTTCAAAACCAAGAATCAACCAGTTCCAACCAAACAATTGCCACCAAAACAACTTCCAGAACACCAAATCACCTTAACCCAAACAATCTTTAAAGAAATCGAAAGCATCAATGGGAGACACGGGACGAAAACCAAACTTGCTACCGTAAACCGAACAATGCCAAGGTAAGGATTGCAGAAGCAGTGCTGCAATGGGGGGGGGGGGAGTGGCAAGACACCTGGGCCCACATTTTTACATAAAAGAACGTACTAACAAATAGGCCAGAACCATGAACCCAAATTGTTTAGTTCTGGTGCGCTACATTTTATCCTAGCAACCCCCCCATTTTTTTTTTTGTTTGTTAAAAGGCTGATTGTGGCACTGTGCAGAAGTGACTCCACCAGGCTACCAGGGGAAAATCCCTCAGTAGCACTCCTGGGGAGAACCATAATCTTCCCCATTGAGCCATTCCCGAAAAGTTAGTAAGGCAGAGTTTGCCTAAAGCTCCCCAATGACAAAAGGAAAAACGGGGGGAGGGGATCTTTGACAACCCCACCGGAATAATCCACTGCTGGCAGATCCAACAAGGAATATTTTACCTTCCTGAACAGAAAATGCTACTCCAAAAATTCTTGCTTTCATCTCTTTAAAATTAGTAACATACCAAAACTTCCTCTCAAAATCATCGCCAAAGCTGAATGAAAAGAGGCAGCCAGAATCGGCATGATGTCGCGCAGCACGATTGTTGTGTAGTACTGATTGAGTAGTACTGTTGCATGATGTCGCGCATAATGCACGGGGGAAGAGGGAGCGTATTACGTTTCCGAAACTCTCTACCACTCGTTGGAGGAGTTTCCGACGTCGGCGTGCGGCATCGTCCAGGCCTTGTTTTGGTGACCGTCAACGCATATCGCTGCGGGACGACACCTATAGCACTATCAACCCTAATGGGTGATATGATCGTTTTCGGCCTATGTCAATCCTATTCCCCGAACGTGGAGACGGATGACAATCATGCTCACGCTCAGATGCCTTGTAGGACGTCGCACCGACATTAGACACTGACCCAACTCACTCAAATAGTTTAGAATGGCGAGGACACAATTGCGATTACGGGACGTGAGCATGAAACGATCGTGCTAATTTTAAAACATTAAACTTTCACTTATTTAAATCACGTTACCTTTAGCAGCAAATCCGTCGTAACGTAAACATGGTCCAACAGTGAAGTTACAATGCACAGCAAACGTCTGCTTCGCGCAAATCGAAACCAAACTGACGTCTGCTTCCGCGTTCTCACACTAGGTGATATGGCGGCAGACGTCGGCGTCGAGGAGGAACCCATAGACCCCACGTTTACGATTTAATATGCTTTTGTTCAGCTGTAATTAAATAATTATGGGTGCACCTACATAAATCAATTTGTTCCTGGCCATCTTTCTCTGGTGGGCTGCACTGCAACCCTATCTTTCCATGTTGGTTAGGCCTAACCCTCTTTCCATGTTGGTTAGGCCTCTATGGGAATCAGCAAGATGAATGCTTGCAGTTGCTGTTTTTTTTTTTTTTGGTTCATTGTTACCCAATTAAACTAAAAAGACTATTTTAAATTTTATTATTACAATGGTTAACTAAATGTAGCAATTATTTACTGAGTTTAGTGACACACAACCTCTACTGCTTGGTTGAATGCTACCAATCCAGGTCAACTTCAGAACATCTGGCTTTGATTTTTTTAATACATATTTGGCAAAGTTTCTTCAAGGATTAACAATTGATTTTTTTTGGTGGGGGGGGGGGGATTGGTGGAGGGGAGAAGGTAAGTAAATAGTTTTGATAATTTTTGTAAGACTTCCTGAAAAGAAAAATGAAGATTTCCTGAAAAGAAAATATGAAGACTTCCTAAAAGAAAACCTGAAGACTTCTTCAAAAGAAAACTTGACTTCTCTTATTAGTTATTATGTAGGTTTTTCCCCGGCTAACTAGCCTTAGCATTGCAAACAATGTACAAGGTAAACGCAAAAAAGTATCACCTACCTTTCCAATGGTAATCTCGCGTCATTGGTCCTGGAAGTGTAGAGAACCACTTTTTTTGTGAGCACAGGCATAAAATTACTAACAGGTGTAGGCCTAGAATCACTTGTGTTATACTTCTATCGCACAAGATGAATTATCTTATAATTATAATATTGGCAAAAAATTTACAGTATCGCTTGCTTGGCCAACACAAGCATTTAGCGCACAAAACAAAACAAAAATAAAATCTTGAAAAATTCCATCACTGCTCAGTTTCAATCGGAACTAGGCTACAATCTAAACTTCTCTGAACTACATTAAGTAACAAATTAAGAAAATTAACTTTTGAAGAACACAACACAGCTGGCGACTAATGTAGTAGGCCTATAAGCAAGTCTAACTTTTTTTTAGTGAAGGGGGTTAAATTAATTTTACACCAAAAAGCTATGAAAAAAATTATAAAAAAAAAAGTCTACATTGAATAGGCCTAGGCTACAAGCAAGTCACTTTATTTTTATTTTGCAATTGATTTTATACCAAATAAGGCAAAAAACAACTCCAGGTGTGAATGAAGAGAAGACTGAGGTAGGAATACAGATTTTTTTTTATTAGCCAAAAACATTGATTCATGGAATTTTTTTTGTCTATTTGTTTTTCGTAATGCTCCAATTAATGTAGCGGGATCAAGCCAAAGTCAACCAAAACTCCATGGACGCTTTTAGTTTCGACCGGTTCAGTGTCACCGAATTTCTATTTATTTTTTTTTCCAGCTTTTTCGGCAATTTTTTTTTAAAATTTATAATCGTCATTAGTTATTTTTAAAATCTTAGCTTCGAAAGCGTCAGTAAAAAATAAAAAATAAAAACTGATCGGGTTTTCCAGCAAGATTGGTTTGTGGGCCAGCCACATAAAAATCCACAATCCGTTAATTCGTCGGTTTTATATTGCGAGCCAGTCGAGCCATTAGTGGTATACCGATTCCGATACCGGTTCTGAGTACGGTTCCGTGGTATCGGCACCGGTACCGGAACCGCTATCTTGGCAGGCCGATACTGAGTACCTTTCAAAAATCGGCACAGACGACTAAATCACTTGATATTGTCATCTACTTTCCCTTTTCCAGGGGTATGTGATAATCGGAAAGAATATTTTAGCGATCTTGAAGCAGAAAATTAATTCCAGTAGCTTAAATCATCGTAAAACAGAGCTTGATAGTAGGTCTTGGATGAATAACTAACACATTTTCGGGCGTTTTTATTGGGCCACTTACCTGTTAACACCAATTTTTGTTTGAGTAGTTTGTATCACATAACCATAAAATCCCATCTAGGATGGTAATATACTAAGCAGAATACGTTATAGTTGATTCCTGTTTGTTTAAGGATGTCAGGACTTTATTATCATTAAGTTATTTCCTATTTTGCTAAACCCAAGGCTAACGTTCCACGTTTGGCAAACCCTCCACCGCCATTTTGTTTCTAGATCGTGTGTTTGATTGGAATCATCAGTGCATGCACTAAATCCGGACTGCGAAAATCTTCAAGTGTACAAAGCTTTGCTAAGACTCTTAAGAATCTGGGCTGCAACAATCTTCAAGCATGCTCTTGTTTAGACCAGGTTTTTTTATTTTAATTAAATTTTTTGATTTTATTTTACTTTAAACTAGGAAACAGGCTTTGGGCCTATTGTAGGCGGAGCGAACGGATCATCATTTCAAACTTATATTTAGTTTTTAT